>JAULBR010083768.1:0-13481 GCA_032355825.1 Melanodrymia aurantiaca
GAAACACGTCTGGTTTATCAAATTCCGTGTTGTGTGCTATCCTGTCTATGGGATAGTGCACATAAAAGACCCCTTGCAGTTTTTCGTTAAGAGTAGCCCATAAAGCGGCGATAGTGGGTTTCCTCTGAGACCATGTGTCAGTATAACCATGCGTGTGACGTCCAATAACCACTGATTTATAATCGATGTGCTTCTAGTGGCGTCGTTAAATATAACAAACTTTACTTTTATTATAAGCACTAAAGAGGGAAACATTAATTCTCGAGTACATGTGTGTACAGCGTTGGATAAATCTCATGCCCCGGGATAGCAGATTTTGCTACTGGGCTACTGCCAAAAAAAAATATCAATAAAGCTTTGCATAACAAGTATTTTTGATACCTTTTCATCTACTACTTGTATGTTTTTACTAACTTTGTAGAAGTATGGATATTTGATAAGCTTTTTTTCAGTTTTTATGCTACCAGAATGTCGGTACGTGGTAGCCCAGTGACTACCATTAAACAGTTAATTTGTTCCAACTCTGGTGTGTGAGGTCGAATGATAAATCATCCTCAACATAAAACTCATTCATTCTATTTTAGGACGATTCCATGGTATTTGTCCAGTCTGCCGCAATGACTGTTTTTCGTAACACGTTGTGAGACAATTCAATTGTTAGGAATTTCAATTTGCAGTGCAAAAAAATAAATGGAATTTGATAATATTTGCATTTATTTACATAACAAAGGAGAAACAATCGTGGCGGACGGGGCAAATACCATGGAATCGCCCTTTAGCAATTACAGTGTATATAAGTAAATTGTTCTATCTGAGGGCAACATGGTACTGCTTTGGAGTCAGAATGGCGTGGATGTATCAAAACACGGTGTGATTCGTTCTAAAAATGTATAGGGAAAACACTATAATTATATTGTTCCTTCTGTTTGCAAAATTTCAATATAAACTAAAAAATTATATTTTTTCCCCAGGAATATCCCTGTTGGAAGATCCATCTCAGTGGAAGTACTCGCAGAGTCAGAACCTCTCTGCAAAATTTCAATATAAACTTAAAACAAAATTATATTTTTTTCCAGGAATATCCCTGTTGGAAGATCCATCTCAGTGGAAGTACTCGCGAAGTCAGAACCGCTGTGTTTACAAAATTTCGATATAAACTAAACAAATATTTTTTATCTTTTGTCCAGGAATTTCTCTGTTGGAAGATCCGTCTCAGTGGAAGTACTCGCGGAGTGAGAACAAACCGGACAGCACGGCCACGACTCTGGACTGTGAGTCGAGCAGTCCGGCGCTCTCGTCTAACGGAACCGCGGTGGTCGCCGACAGCTCGTCGTCATCGAAAGACGAAGAAACGAGTCACAGAACTAAATCTCGACGGAAGAACTTAGTCAGCTCCCATCTCGACTCCAAACTGAACAACCATCATCATCAACAACAACAGCAGCCGAACCCGAATCATTCACAACCGATCCCGGGTTCCATGATGCCTCCAGGCTTCATTACAAACGGCGGGATACCCATGATGAATCCTCTGTTCGGTGGGTTGGGCCAGCAGGTCCTGGCCAATCAGAACCTGTTGATGAACCCGGCGTTCCAGAACGCGTCGATGATCCACGGGATGGCCGGTTCGGCTGGACAGCAGGGCGGGGGGGTTATAATGCATCCGGGTGGACAGCAGCAGGGCGGAGGGGTGGGATTCGCAGATAAGACCGGTGGTGGCGCGGTGAACAGTTTGGGTTTGTTACAGATGGCGATGCAGGATGCCGGGATCACCCCGACCGCACCGACGGACGGGTCGCGACTCATGACGAGTCCCGTCGAGTCGAGCACGTCGATGGACGTCGCGCAGACGTCACACGCGGAGACATCGGCATCATCGCACGACGAACATACAAACTCCGCTTTACAGACGCTGGCATCTGTTGCCTCGAAAACGCAGAACGCTGCGGTAGGCGGCGGTTGTGGTACCGCGGGGCCCCCGGCATCTGCTGCGCCGACCGTGACGTTGTCGCAGAACAGCAGCATCGGCGTTACGAGCACGACGTCAAGCGTGAACTCGATCATGTCGCTGGGACCGCCGGGATACACTCAGATGATGCAGACAGGTTCGACGATGATGATGAACATGCCGATGATGCCGCCAGGACAGCAGAACCCCGCAGCGTTCAACATGCTGCCCAACGCAGGAGGAGCTATGGGCAATCTGGTCGTCAACCAGCACGGACAGATCATAATGCTCAATGATCAAGGGATTCCCGTGATGGCGGGGATTCCTAACTACCAAGCGGCCGAGGAACAGATGAGTAAGAATGGCAGCACGGCGGTGGAGAAGTCGAAAAGTTCCAAGAAACAGAAGTCGGGTTTGTCCGGGAATAATCTGCAAGGTTCGGGGGATTTGCAAGATCCTAACATGTTTCGGCCTCCGTCTGTGAGCGATTCGTCGTTAGTCGTAGCTCCGGGTCAGATGTCTTCCATAGGTCAAGGTCAGGCGTTGGTGCCCGGTATGCAGCAGATGCACGCAGGTCAAGGTCAACAGGCGCAGATGGCTGGTCAAATGGCCAATCAGATGGGTCAAGCTGCTGGGCAACAGAATCCGATTCCTGGATTCCAGCAGCAGATGCAGATGATGCAGGGAAGTGGGTTTCAGACGATTCCACTACAAGGACAACCACAGGTATGTTATATCAGGGGTCGAAATGTAATTGTTTTAAAGTGTGCTAGTATGCCTTTAACAAACTTATTTTTAGTGTGCTCGCATGCTTAAACGTAAAAATATAAAATTCTGCATTTTTTTTTTTAAATTCCCTTTTAGCAATAAAATGTTTTGAGTAAGGTGGGTTGGGGGGTGGGTGGGGGATTAGGGTACGTAGGTTTACTCACAACACACAAAAAAAATTATTCTTGCGAGAAAAAATTAATCCTCAGTAACAAAATCATTCCTAAAAAAAAAATTCTTCACGTATTTCAAGAGTAACGGATTAATAAGAATATTGATATTATTCTTAATAGAAAATATTTACAATTAAAAACATTTCATTTTTGGTATAATTATTAAATTTACTGAGAAGAGTAATTGCTCTACTGGCATCATTTCAGGAGAGTGATCATCAACTCTCCTTCATTGTGCTCATAGCGAACAGGGCTCACCCTGTAGGTAACTAAATTAGACAATCACTGATTTTTGACAATATTGGCTAAAATATTTGGCAACTGACAAGCAATATTTTACATAAATTGGCTAAAGCAAAAAAATTTCTGGAATGAACCTCGAGTGTAGAATTTCTCTCAGATTTTTATTAACTTTTTTTTTTCTCTTTCTTTTTCAAGGGTCCTGTATCAAGTGGTCCACCACAACAACAGCAGATCAGCCAGAACATGCTGCACTCATTGATGCCAAACATGGTGAACCAACAACAACAACAAACATCATCAGCCACGCCGCAGATGGCGTCTGGAGCCGTGTCTGGTGGTGCCAACCAGACGGTCGTTCCCGTCAGTCAGGCTGGAAACGGGAACCTCCTCGCTCTGAACACCGTACCCAGTCAGCCAAACCAGCTTCCCACAGCACTGATACTTCCAAACGGTCAAATCATCCCCGTCGTCACAAACCCGCAGCCGTTGGGCGGTCAACCGAACGCGATCAGTTCCAACGTCCATATGGTCCCCGGACAGAGTCCTCAGATCCAGCTGCAGCAGATCCCAGGGAGCCAGCCGGTGCCCGGGGTCCTTATTGACCCGAGTAACCCCATGAGTGCTCAAGTCGTCGTAGGACCTTCGGGGGTCCAGTTGGCCCCTCAAAATCAGCAACAGCTACAGCAGCAACAGCAGAGCTTACAACAGCAGCAGATTCAGCAACAGATGGCGATACAGCAGCAGCTGATTCAACAGCAGGTTCAACAGATGAACATGAGTTTGATGATGACGACCAGCACAGGGGTTCCAGGATCGACCACAACAACCGTGGCGTCGAATAGCTTGGCAGGCGGTACGGCGACGTCCACGCTGACTGTACCGAGTTGTCCGGTACAGTCGAGTATCGCTCAGCCTGTTTCTAGTGGAGTTATGGCAAATCTCAGCAACGTTACCAAGTCCGGGAATAGTTCGAACAAAGGGGTTAAAAACCAGTCGCTCGAAGCATCATCAGTGTCTGAGAATGATGTCTCCAACAAGTCTGGTACGGGAAAGAGTCACGGCGTATCTCAAGCTGGTATGAGTGCAGGACTGGGGCAGACTGGAACCGGATTGAACACGACCATGATGCAGGCTGCTGGAGCCAACATGAATCCTGGTCCTGGACATGCGGGTGCGATGTTTAACCAGGTCATGACACAAGCTGGTAATGGCATGAACCCGGCTATGGGACAGACTCCAACAAGCATGAATCAAGCAATGGTTCAAGGTGGTGCAGGGATGAATCCATCAATGATGCAGGGTGGTGCAGGAATGAATCCATCAATGGTTCAGGGTGGTACAGGAATGAATCCAGCAATGGTTCAAGGTGGTGCAGGCATGAATCCAGCGATGGCACAGGGTGCAGCCGGCATGAATGCAGCTGCAATGGGACAGAGTGGAGCTATTCTTCTAAATCTTCCAGTGAACGGCCAGCAAATGAACGTGCTCGTGGATCCCGTCACAATGCAGGTCCTGGGAACGTTGCCACCGCCTCAACAACAGCAACAACAACAACAACAACAACCGATGCCTCCTACAGCTGCAGCTGTCACCACACCTTCCGCGCACCCAACACCCGCACCACCACCCGCTCCTCCTCCTTCCAACACCCCAGCCAACACCCCTGCACCTAAACGATCCAGCAAGAAGGGACACCATCGGGCTATCTGTCCTAAACCGAAAGCCGAGAAAGAATCTTCTGTGTCGGAAAATCCTCCTCAACAAGACGGAGCACCGACCTGGGAGACGTCGAACTTATCTTCCAGCACCGAAGCGCCCCCTGGTGCAGACAAGGAGCAGGTGTGTTCAGGGGAAGACAACCTGGCCGGTACGGATCCCACGGATATTCTAGCCAAAGCTGCGGAGTCGATATTTCTGGCGTCGGAGATCTCGCCTGCGGGTGGGAATTTCTACAACCCCGCTAACGAGGACAATCCGTTGCACATCGATACGAGCGTGGGTGACGGGGACGACGATGTTACGATGGGTTCGCCCAGTAAAGCCGTGCGCGCCGCTGTACACGCTGCTGATGGTGCGAAGGTTGCGGAGCTGGTGAAGAGTCCGGCAGCGCCGTTGATGACGCTGTCTCGTCCAGTAGGATCGGCCGGAGGTGAACAGCAAAAGGTGGGCATACACCATAATGTAGTGTTTGTTATGGTTGAGCAGGTGTATACACCACGTAGTCTTTGTTATCATGGTTGAGCAAAAGGAGGGCATACACGATAATGTAGTCTTATGGTAGAACAACACCATAATGCATACACCATAATGTATTAGTGATCATGGTTGAACAAAAGGAGGGTATAAACCATAATGTAGTATTTGTTTTGGTTGAATAACAAAAGGTGGGCATACACCGTAATGTATTTGTCATGGTTGAATAACAAAAGGTGGGCATACACCATAATGTAGTATTTGTTACAGTTGATTAGGCCTAAATAAAAATATATGTTCTTCTAGTTTCATCCTTGAAAATTATTTCTTAAAAAAATTACGTTAAATGTATGTTTTTTTCTCTCGTTAAAATATGAATATTTTTCCCATTCAAACTTTTTATGGTCTGGGCATAACATTAGAGTCAGTCGGGGAAACCGGAAATTCAGATTCCTTTTTTGTTTGGTCTTATACGCCTCTTGCTTTCATTTCAGTGTGCAGTTCCCGTCATCACAAAAACACCGCTTGATACTGCTGTCCCAGTCATCCCTGAACCCGTCCCCGCCGTCACGCCAAAGAAAAGCAAATCTCGTTCCAAATCATCTGCTGCAAAGGATAACTCTACGTCAGACTCTTCTTCAAAAACGGGAAGCAAGAAATCGTCCAGCAAACGAAAGAAGGAACCTGCGCCCGTTAGCGAACCTAACCCAATTATCAGTTTACCCGACAGCATTACGTTCAGCGAGAGCCAACTCAGCGAGGTGCTGGATCAGGTTGAAAACTTCGTGGCTCCCGCCGTCGAACCATCGCCTTCGAAAAAGAGTAAGAAAGGGAAGTCATCAGATGACGAACCGTCGAGTAAAAGACGTAAAAAGGCGTCGGGTAAAGAGAAAGATTCGTCGGTTAAAAAACCACAGAGTTCTAAGTCGGACGGTTCTTCGAAACTTTCGATCTACGACTTCCAGGACAGTCCTCCTGATGTTCCTGCTGCTACAGGAGGGAAGCGAACTAGTGGAGGAGGAGGTGGAAGTGGAATCCTACACACCACCACCTCCTCGGCCGATATCATGTGTGTTGAACCTGTTAAAACTGTTAATACTTGCGACATCAGCAAGAGTGTTTCGAAGAAATCTAGCACGACTGACGAAAACTTCGATATGATTGAAAACGTCTTGTCTCACTTGAAACGGGAACAGGAGAGAGCGTCGAAAATGGAACAGCAGGCCAAATCGAAACCGAGTTCGAAGAAGAAGAAAAAGAACAGCAAGGATAAAGAAAAGGAAAAAGCTGTTCAAGAAAAAATTATTCAGGAAAAAATTATTCAGGAAAAAGTTTTTGGTCAAGAAAAAGTTTTTAGTCAGGAAAAAGTTGTTCTTCAAACGACGGTTCCAACAGTGTGCACGAGTTCGTCTTCGCCCGATAACCCGACCGCCGTTTCTCAGACAATTCCGAGTTCTCAGAAATCAGACTTGATGGAGAACGACGTCTCCAGCTCGATGCTGTCCCCGCCCTCGAACAACTCGACACAGTCCCAGTCCGCCGATGCCGTGACGGCCGGGATGGAGTCGTTGCTGGAGCTGACCGCGCCGTCCCCGACCCTGACGGCCGTTCCTTCCATAGCCGTGTCTTCCCCGTCGCCCATAACAACGTCGGTTCTGACGCCCTCGCCAACGCTTGCACCAGCGTCGCCCGTAATGGTTCCGTCTCCCGAACTCACGATCCCGTCGCCTCCGCACAGCTCGTCGCCGGGACAACTGCTGATTCAGTCACCAGATTTCCAGAGTCCCGGTCCAGGCGGGATTGGGCTGACGCGGTCGCCACAGTCGATTCACAATTCCCCGTCGCAGTCCATGTTGCCGCCGTCGGTCTCCGGGTCGAGTCCCGCTTCAGGATCGTCGACGCCGATGTATCAGTCGGGGGTTGAGTCGAACATCCAGCAGTCGTCGGTGAAGCTGAATCATTTGTCTCATATCTCTGATGTTAGCAAACACGATGGGCTGTTTCCTAACGGAGCTACGTCTGGAAGTCAAGAACAGCAGCTGTCGTCGAGTGTGGAACAGAGCGGTCACAGCATCAAGAGTCCAGGGCATCAGAATTATATTCCTGGTACTCAGATGAATTCTCTGTCGAAGATTTCTACCTCGCCGTCCAATTCGAACCAAGCCAAGGCGTCGATGCCTCACGGTCAGTTGCACGGGAACGAAACGAACTCCATCGAGGCTAGCAGTCAGATGTCGAGTATCCTTGGCGATCCGATGATACGACTGCATGCGTCACCTCATCACCAGCATCAGCAGCAGCCGCCGTTACCACAACAGTCGCAACAGTCTCATTCTCAGCTACCAAAACGATCAATGTCTTTCCAGGCTAGTCTTAATTCGAGCCCTTCCGTTCCGCAGGCTGCGCCTATCCCATCCCCGGGAAGGATCAGCCAGGAACCTGTCCAACCTAGAGTGGACAACCCTAACCAGTCTAGACTGGATGCATCTCAAACAAGGACTATGGGAGATAACTCTGGGGGGTCCATGCCCAGACTGGACAACGCACAGAACAGAACAATGGAAGATAACTTGCCGCGGATGGATTCGGTTCAGAACAGAGCCAGGATGGACAACTCTAGAATAAATTCTGCGTGCTCTAACTATCAGCCTTCTCAAAGCATGTCTGGTTTTACGAGTGCTAACAGCATGCTCTCGCCAAAAGATCAATCGTTCGGATCGCCGCCACAATTATCGTCTACTATGAAGCTGACACATCTACCCGCGACAGGACTCCAGCCTGGCAAAGGTTCGGCCAGCATTGCCGCGTCGGATCCAGGTCAAAGGTCACGGAGTGGGATTTTTTCGGCGGAAAACTTCGTCGAACCGAGCCGGAATGGAAGCAATCCTCAACCCCATGCGGGAAACGTACCGAGAAACAGCACGTACGGACGCATGAACAACAACGAGGCCAGCAATGACAGCTTCAACTTCACCAGCATCGGCCTCAACCTAACGGCCAACAGTCCCGCGAACAACCTGCCAAACCCCGCCGCCAACAACAACGCCAACAACAACAGCTCTTCCAGCGACACGACCCCGTTTTCGTTCAGCCTCACGCCCGTGACGTCCACGGCGACCACCACGACCAATTCCTGTCCGACGGTGAAACCGAATTCAGGTCCGTCCCAAGTCGGGCATCACCAGTTCCCGTTCTATCCCTTACATCCATCTGTGACTCAGCCTGCCGGTGGGAGCAGCAATACGAGCAGCGATTCCCACGCTGGACAGCCTCCTCATCCTTCCGTTAACATGCTCGGCTTGGGGATGGACCTGAGAACGGAAAACTCGACTCAGAACATGAGACAGGGCGGATCTAAGAACCAGATGCCCGGTCATCCGTCGTTTGGGTTCGGGATGGGAGACGTGAACAGTCAGGAACAATCGAAAATGCACGAAGGTCAGAGGTTAGGTATGCCGGATAAGAGCAGTGCAAACAGTTTCAATAGCGGTGTGTCTGGTGGTAACAGGAAGCCGCATTCGGACATGGCTCCGAACAGGACGGTACAAACCTCGCAGCTTGTCGATAGTTCGATTCAGAGACCGCTTCAAGGGAATAATCCGGGGAATTATTTCTCGCCCCCGTTTCACAGTTCGTCGGCTTCCTTAAACACTCCCCCTCTTCACCATCCTCCATTACAGACTCAGAGTTCAGAAAGTTCATTAGTCAGTGTCAATTCTAGGATAGGCGATAATTCGCGAATTAATAACACCAAACCGTGTTTGCCCGATAACCCAAACATCCATCCAGACGCTCCGCATCTGCAGCAGGATAGCTTGCACATGTCAGAAACATCAAGACTGGGTCACATGAGGAGCAACTTTCCTCCAGACTTCCCAGGAACGGCTCAAAGTTCCATGCTGTTCGGGAGCAACAGGTTCGAGAACGACGTCCCGTTCAACAGCGAGTGTAGTAATCCGCAACAATACCCGCTATCTGGGAATAACAATAATAATAATAACAATAGTAATACGCCGTCTGCTAAATCTGTTGGTCGGCCGCCACCAAAACAGAAATCACCTGCACGTTCTGGTCATGCTCTTGCACATCCACCTCCCTCAGTTCCCCCGAATGTGAATACGAACTCTCGCAGTCGTAACTCTAACCCCCCGCCTATGACCAGTTCGCAAAGCTCAAGTCATTCTATTCCCCAGCAACAAAGCACACCACAGTCACAAGGCAGATCTACGAAATCGCGGAAACAGAGTAAAAAGAGCTCGAAACAAAATTTTAATATGGAAATGGATACGAATCTTTCGCACTCGATATTCGATAGCAACCAAGGCATTCCACCGTTCTTTCAGATTCCTAGCTTACCGCCATCACCGTCGCGAAATCTTCCAAACGAAGGTCCGTTTTTGCCGGGTAATTTTTTCGGTTCCAGTGGCCGCCCGTTATCTAACGCTAGTAATAGCATGCCAAAAAATTCGGACCTAGGAACCCCGTTTAATTCGTTGTTTTCTCCATCGAGACCTCAGAACGGATTGGGAATAAATTTCCAGCCCCCGTTCGGGATGAACCCCGGCAACCCTTCGAACAGTTCGCAGATGGCGCCATCTGGTGGCCTGGCCGTGACTCCGCACATGTCAAACTTTAGCCTCGGCAACCTGAACTTCCTGTCTGACGTGAACGTCTCCCAGTGCGACTCCCTAAACATTTCTCCCATTAAGTTCCACGCCAACCCGATGCTCCCTCACCAACCGGGCGGGGATCCCAACGGTCCCCTTCAACACCCGCACCAGGGGTCAGGATTGTATCACAACCGAGGTCACCCGGGGCAGGCCGCGCTTATGCACAACAGTATGAGTATAAACAGTCTGTTGGGACACAACCCGCACGGTTTCGATACGCGGACGATGGGTCAACCGATTAATTCGTCGGTCGGTCCGCCCTTTCATGGGCACGGACACCCCGGGACGTTCGCAATGCCACCGTTGAATTTCTCTATGCACGAACACTGAGCGAGGAGTTGTCGTTCTTAGGTGGAGTTGTGGTTCTTAGGTGGAGTTGTGGTTCTTGGAGATGATTCCTAGAGGAGTTGTGGTTCTTGGAGATGATTCCTAGAGGAGTTGTGGTTCTTGGAGATGATTTCTAGAGGAGTTGTGGTTCTTAGAGATGATTCTTAGAGGAGTTGTAGTTCTTGGACGTGGTTCTCAGAGGGTATTCAGGGGTCGAAATATACACTATTTCGCTATCCCAAAAAATTGTGATTTTCAATATGGAATACTTAAAAAAATATTTCCACTATCCAGTTTTGAAAGTGGAAATAAAAGATGGAATATTATAGTGAATCTTTGAGTGTCTCAGAGGGTATTCAGGGATCGAAATATACACTATTTTGCTATCCCAAAAAATTGTGATTTTCAATATGGAATACTTAAAAAAATATTTCCACTATCCAGTTTTGAAAGTTGAAATAAAACATGGAATAGTGAAAATTGTGAGTATCTAAATAGATGCTGTAGTACTCCTGCTCAACAAAACATCTTTCCATCTGGGCGGATACAGCTTTAATAAGTCTTGTTTTATTCACAGAATACTGTAGATCATGAAATTAATGCGATCATTATATTTATGTGAAAAATGCGAGTGAGAATTATTTGCATTAATAATGTAACGCATTTATTTTAACTGATTGCTACACAAACGTGTTGTTAGAAAAAGTACTATATCAAAGGGAGACCACTCGCATTAATTTCATGTCGCATTTTAGTCTGACCTCCCTTACTCACATAAATTTAGTGACGTGTTAATTTCATGATCTACATTCTACAGTAATTACCATAACATATTTTTAAAGGGTTAGCAAAATTTTCAGATGGAATAGTGAGTGAAAAAACAATCGACCCCTTGTGTTTGTGATGCTGTGTTTCTTCGTGTTTCTACCTTATGCTGTAAGGTGTTTTATACAATGCCTCTACATTTGCAAGAACTCGCTGAAACGTCATACTGTGATATGAAATCATATCTTCTTTTTTTTTGTGTTCACTTATTTAATTGTTTATGTTTGTATTTGCACATTGATTGAAATGGCCAAAGTATATAATGTTTCATTCATTGTAAGTAGGACATTTTTACCCTAACAAAACGATGGCTAGATCATTAATTTTATACGTTTTTGGATATTGTCTCTAGTTAAATAAATACTCTCGGCAAAATATGTTACGGACCAAATTATGAATTAATGATGTGAAACGAAGTCTACTATATTTTTTAAAATGTCGTCCCTAACATCTTTTGTATTGAGGATATATATATATACACATACATATATAAAATGCTTTAATGTAAAACACTTAGGAATTGTAGAAAACTATTACAGGGCTTCTAGAATTATAAAAAAATTCACTGGCCATGGGGACAGTGGACTTTAAAATTCACTGGCAGTGCTTAAATATTCACTTGATGAAAGTATTTGTTTGGTGACCCGAGTCAGAAAAACACTGACCATGGGCATCGGGCCACCGTATTCTAGAACTCCCGATACTATTGTTATAGCAAGGAACCTGTCACAAAACACTGCTAACTTAAAGGTAACATACTGGCTAATAGAGCATTTTAATTTCATGACATAATATCAATTTTGTATATCGAACGCGTTTGTAATATCTTAGTATGGTCATTGGTCTTTTGCCTACAATAATTTAGTATGATACAAATTATTTTGGACAAAAATATACAATAAGCTACTATAACAATTTCGATGACCAGTAATACATAAGATTATGATATACATACAGAAAATGTATGTTGATGTTGTAAGCAATAAGATGTAAATAAATTTTAATTTTAATAATAAAAAATGCTTTATTGGCCAAAAATATGTCACAAATGGCATTAGATGCGTAAGTATGGAGGCACTCTTCTTAAAACTCGGGAGCGTACCTTTAAAAGTAAAATACTTAATTACATTAGTTACTGCATTACAGAAGTAAATACACTAAAATAAAGGTACCTTAGCTATAGTTAAACATGTTGGCAAGGTAAATTCATTGTCAAAGCGTCTCATGGGATAAATGTATTGTATATTTATCATGTGTCTTTTTCTGTACCCCTCTCCTGTGGCTTTGAATAAATCAGTTATATCATTTCTCCAGGATCCCCTTTTTGAGCAAATGGGAGAAAAAAATAAAGCGTTCGACAAAAAGGAATTTTATCATTTTGTTTTAAACTCTAGTAGAAATATTTTTTTAGGGCAATGATTAAAGCCATTGAACCCTGATTATATACACCTGCATTCATTGAGAACTACTTATACATGTAGTAGAAAATAATTGTGTATCAAATCTGTCTTCCTATGTGACCAGAATTTAAAAATATATAATATTTATAATTATAATGATTGGCACTCCAATTTATAAGTGTGAGCAGTTCGTTACAAACAAACATCTGATTATAATAAACTTGATGTCTTGCTATAAATAGATACCATTACAGGTATAAAATATCTGTCCTGGACATTCAATCCAGCCTCCTGGATTGTGAACCCAGGACAGCGTGCTTGAACCTTAATTAGATATAGGCACATACATTTTTATTCAATATCCAGTATAAAATAATTGAAGGCATACACATCACATTTATCGGTCTCTGTGGCACAGTGGTTAACGCATCTTAGGTTCCATGACAGAAGTTAGTGTTAGTATGATAGAGGAAACCGGCTACTCCTATTTGATAAGTAGCAAGGGATCTTTTATATGCACTTTCCCACAGACAGGACAGTACATACCATGGCCTTTGTTAAGTCAGTTGTGGGCACTAGTCGGTGTAAGTGGAAGTACATCTACCTACCCACTCGCTCTGGGTTGGAGCATGTACACAGTACTGTGATAAAAAATCATTTCGTTGTGTGAGGGGCAGGGGGGGGGGGGGTGGGTGTTGGGGATAGTGATTATGGCCCATTCCACGTTACGTGTGTTACAATACAGCAGATTTTTTTACAGAACAATTATTCCTGAGAGCTATAAACATTTAGGAAAGAGTTATCTCTCAGGAATAATTGTTCTGTAAAAAAGAAATTCTGAATTGTGACACACGTAACGTGGAATTGGCCTTATGTTGTTTTACTGCAGTAGATCTGCAGTTCCCGAATTAACAAATGTCTCTTGTTTATACTA
>JAULBR010083790.1:0-13479 GCA_032355825.1 Melanodrymia aurantiaca
TATCTACAACCTTACGTGTGTACGTACAGTGCACGCGTTATAGCTTAACTATCACGAAGCATGGGTCCTCAATGATATACGTTATGGTTATATGTGGTGATGAGTTCTAGATAGAAACACAAAATAACAAGAGCTATCCAAATATAGTGCAAATGAATTTCTATTTTTCTTGTTTTACATCTATTAATGTTATATTTGGGAACTTTCATTTCAGTCACGTGTACAAATTGAATATTTTACAGTGATCCACAGTGAAAGCTTCCCTTGTTTATGGTATACCTATGAAACATGTATTTCAATAGCATCTGAAGCCTGAATGCACTTTCTATAGAAGTTTGTTTGTTTAACGACACCACTGGATTAAATTGATTATTAATCAGCAGTTATTGGATGTCAAACGCATGATTATATCAACTCTTGGTCACAGTAAAACCCCGCTGCCGCCACATAGGATACTCTTCTGCGAATAACAGGAAGAGATATTTTATGTGCACTCTGCACAGAGAGGATAGCACAGATCGATAAGTCGACCTATCGCACCTGATCATCATGCGGACTCTCTTCGCTGAGCTACCCCCCGCTTCTGCAAATCCTATAGCTAAGAACAATGTCATGTCGTAACCTTCTCATTCAAGGCATTCTATTATTATTATAATGTAATAATATTAATAAAACTCTATTTACAAAACAAAACGAATAACAATGTATAATTATTACTATATAGTTTTGTCCATTGCAAAACATACGACACACACTGTAGGGCCTACTGCTTAAAAAAGCTGTTTGTGGTCTGTGGTCTACAACTGATACTAAATACATGGGGGACAATGCAACATATCTTGCACGTAATTATGCTAATGAATGTTACTAATAATATATGTTGTCTTGTTCATATGTTTAACGCAATAAATACCGCTATGAATGACTCTTTATCATTGTATAAATGAATTTCTAATCTATTCATTTACGCCAGAATCAGATCGAATACTAAATGTTTAAAACAAAATTCATGTACATCCGAAGCCAGACACGGTCTGCCTGTGCGTGGCGAGCCATGTGACGTCATTGTGACATGCTATGTGATGTCATCGTGACATGCTATGTGACGTCATCGTGACGTGCTATGTGACGTCATCGTGAATGCTATGTGACGTCATCGTGACATGCTATGTGACGTCATCGTGACATGCTACGTGACGTCATCGTGACATGCTGTGTGACGTCATCGTGACAGACTGAACGACTGTATCCGGTCAATGGCGTGCTGGAGGATCTCGAGCTCTCCCTTCAGGTTCCTGGCCACGCTGTGCAGGATTCCCTTGCTGTTCAGTTTCTGCACGGACTGTGTGTAAGGATCGTATCTCAGTTCGTATGGACGCTTTATGGTGGCCGCGTAATTCCTTCAACAAACGACATTTTAACAATTAGTACAAACGTATCCATATCTAAAAGCACTAGATAATTAAACTGAAAGCAATCAAATACCACACTACAGAATACCCAAACCTTCAAAACCAAAATTATCAAAAAATCTCAAAGAAATAACAAATGTATGGCGTTGAAATTTCTTGATATACAATGATGTCTATGACCTGTTGCTTAGGGTGAAAATGTGTTGAATCAATGCCTTTATGATCGAGCTTGAAATTAATTATTCTCATACAATTTTCGCATAACATTATTATTCATTTAACAAAAGCTGTGTCTACACCAGAAATGAAATGCAGGCTTTTAAAGGAAAGATGAATTGTTGCATGATTAACGGTTATGTGAATGCTAACGGCATTAAACAAATATTACAATAAATCTTAGGACATCAAATGTGTATATTTTATAATAAACTTGATTAATTAAACAAGTTGGTAACTGAATATGTTTCTTACATCATCAGCGGTTTTCGTATTTGACGTCAAATCATTTTGTATTTTATTTACAAAAATAAATTTTGTTTGTTTACCACATCGGCTACTCTTACCGAATGACAGCAAGGATATTTAGTATGCACTTCCCCACAAATAGGATAGTACACAGGATAACATTCGTGGATCATTGCTTTGAAATGGATATAATTCAACGGGTCCACTGAGGGGGATCGATCTTTCGACACATAGAACCTAAGGTTGACGATCTTGCTCTGCGCTACCCACACTTCATTTTGTTTCAGAAGCGTACCTTTACGTTGACATTTCCAACGTATGTTTGAACTACTGTCTGGATAAAATCGTGTTGATTGCATGAAGCATAATAAAAAGTTCAAACAAACCGATTTCTGATTCTAGTCACCTATTTAGAATAAATATTTATCTTGCTCTATTCTGTATTGGAATACAATCAGTTGGATGTTTGTAATATGAGTTATTTGTTTAACTCAAAACTGATGACAATGGTGACTAAGTGCTGTACAGGAAGACAACCGTCGCGCCCGGGGGCTGCCCGGTACAATCAACACACTCAACGTGTCTGGACTGAAATACCTGCAAGCAATTATTACTTTACATCATGCATCTGCCTAATGCCAAATGCTATATGCCAAATGCTCAATGCCAACTGCATGCAAAACAATAGCAAATAATGTCTGATTTGAGGTAAAATATCGATAATTATAAAATTGTTTTGATGGTCCCACAACGACGTGGAACAAACACCTTGGTGTACACAATCACAATCTGTCGAGTTCGCCCATGGGAATGGATCATAAAACCACTGAATGGTCGTTATTGTTAGCATAAATGGCTATTTAGTTCCGATAACACGCAACTGTAATCAAGGATTCATTCAGAGCAGAAATAGCAAAACTATACAATCCCATTCATAAATGACGGTCTGTCTAGCAACGAAATGTCCACGCCATGTTTAATAAGCACGCAAGAATGAGTCTTGGCAATGCGTGTGTACACATGACTTGATGGTGGACATTTTCTACTGACCAATATTCCAGCATATCTGTCTTCAGCCATGAGTTTTGCTAGAAATTCCCACACACTTCTCCAAGAAAATAGTGCTTCAAAACCATATATTTTCTTTCCTTTGTTAGCCAATGTTGTTTTATATTTAGGTATATGTTGATGAAAACAGGAAATAGATAAACCGTCCATGACGTGAACATTTCTATTGATAACGATATTCATTACCATACTAATGCATAACATAATTATAGTTTACTTTGCCGTGCATTATAAGTATATACAAATCACCTGCCAATACCAGTACACGTAGAGTATAAAGCAGCATGGGACATAATTAGTACTAATGTCTAAATTTCTCAACACATCACACAGCATAATAATATCCATGATATCAAATGCTTAGTTTAAATATATTTATTTCTGTTCAAAACAACAATTTGCATGGGTAAACAGATGTCGCCTATGTAAAGAAATTTGTCCTACATTGTACAGTTGTATGGTCATTGAATAATATTATCTTAATATGTAAATTGTGTGGTGTTAAATATTGTACATACATGTTATGATGTACATGTAGGTGCAAATTAGTAGAACATGTTTCAGCGTGAAGACGACAGGAACAGTGAGTGTGGGCATTTTTGCAATCAAACGGGTAATTGCAAATATAGCAATAAGTCCAACCGTGGACATGGTCTTTATCGTCACCCATGCATGTTGGTTCTTTGGGAAGAGCATGGAGGTCCCGGGGTAGTGACTAGTGTGTTTTCGGAGGGCCTATAGATGTTAAATATAATTATAGAACGTCTGCGGGTATATTTGCACACAAACGTTTTCTATTTGCAGCTGTACCTCATTTTGTCCATCATTTCCTCGAACGACTCCACATAGAAATAGAGAGGCTGCAAGTCTTCGTCTGTGTACCCCTGTACTGATGTCGTTATCGGCTCAAATGGTTTCCGCTTCGGAGCACTGCTAAGTGCGTGCTTCAGCTCCCCGTACGACGACAAGATTCCAGCACCATAGCCTCGCAGTTGACCATTCTGACGACACAGACCAAACTCCACCGTGAACCAGTACAGCTGCAATGAGCAAACTTACATACAACATTTGCAGAGTTTCATGCCACAACATGACTAAACATGATTAGAGTGTTCGAAAAAAAGTATTTGCCATATTTTGTTAATTGTTATGTAATTATATCAAACAAATATTAAAATAGGTACAAAATTATTATTTCCGTAAATCATCAGTATAAAGAAATGGTCGTATGTCTTGATTTTATACTTGGGAATGTGTTTGTCAACCTATTAGTGTTTTTGTTAGAACATCAATATGTATGTACATCAGTGACTTTGGGCTCCCAACCCCGACACTGTTATTTGATCTTGGATAATAAATACTAATTTTAGAAAAATGCATGAGTTGATTACAAGTAGTAGTGTGTTAGTGTGATCAGAGAAAACCTACTGTTGCAAACTTCTCAATGTCCTCATCGGAAGCCCCAAGAGAAGCGAGCCCGAGTTCCTGAGAGAACTGAGCGACGTTCACATCTGATAGAAGAGGCACGTGCCCAAGCAGCTCATGAATACAGTCACTGAAATGGAATACAATATTAAATATAGTTCTCCAACAAGTACATGTACGTGAATTACGCATTGTCCACAAATACCTTTGACCTGTCTTAATATTCTGATTAGTACATGCATTTAAAAGTAAATAATAGTTTCCTCTATAATTAATAACAATTCTTGTAACATGCACGTGGCCTTTTCGTACGTTTAACGTACGTGATTATTTTTCCTTGTAAGGGTATTCTAATGTCTTATTTAAATCGTACACTGCATGAAGTGATCAATAGCTATATTTATGAGTACACATGGTTCAGTATTACAACTTACGGTTCTGGCGAGTGATCTGGTTTCGACGGGTGTCTAACATATTGCGTACACTGAAATACACGGAATGCCAACGAGGAGAGGAAGTCTCTAGCAGAAAGCAAGCCAGCCACGGGACGAAGTTGAAACCCACTCTTTCCTGCAAACAGCAGATATTCAATAGTCAAAGCTTCCATTAAAGACAGTCACACAACGCCTAGTTTTACGACATGTCATTGTGCTTACGCATCAAATTCTATTTGTAACACATTTCTTGCTAATGGAGCATTTTTGTTATTGAAATTAATATTTGCTTATTATCTTATTGCTTACAATATCTAATTCGTTTTAGCAGCTTAATTTGTCCTTCGGTTTTTGTCTACAATAATTTGACATAAGACAAATTATTTTAGTCAAAAGTAGACATTACACTACTACATTGTATAACCATTTGGATGACTAGAAACACATTGGATATGCATATAATTTTTTTAAATATTTTAACCAAAATTAATGTTAATTTTAATAACAAAAGGAGGGCAATTTTCCAAGATTATATGGAATTAGCTGTACAAACACCATGACAATCGTCTTAAAACTCAGATATGCTACGTCAATGGATTTGGTCATCAGTTGGAGTTCGCCAGGGCAGCTGCATAGCGGCTACATATAAAGTTATTTTTGTTTGATGCGTCTTTCCTGTGACAACGTGTTTTGATTGTTGTCTTGAAGGAGATGATTGCGTTAAGAACCAATATTATACTCAACCCATATATAATATGTTTTGTAATATTCACTGCATTATAATATCGTGCTACACTATGTAGCTTGACTAGACACGATACAACACCATGTATTAAACTCGTGAGTCAATGTCTTACGTTTAAGGAAGTTTGACACGTCTTCAAGTTGTGGAATGAAGTCAGGAGAATACCCACACTCGTTTTCCAATACTTTAAACATTTCGATGTGTTCTGCGCAGGCGTGCGTAGGGAAGAGGCATTTCAGTTGCGTGTACGCATGTCCCCTTGAAACGAAAAGATGATATGTAACAACCTGATTACACAGGTAATTTTTAAGCACGTTTATATGGAATTACTGGTTAAATTTCACTTATGTAACTCATTTATAATTATACCATAATGATGGATTTGGCAGCGGCTATCACTGTACTATAGTGCTTACAAGTTGCTCATATAAGATTGATTTTAAAATCCAATATAGAAGCGCTATGGCTTAAACAATTAAGGGTCATTGATGTTTAACTCTATAACTTACCAACACTTATATTCTTCTTCTGTATATTTCACTCTTGGAATTGGATCGCCACTGGAAAATAATAATAATAATAATAATAATAATAATAGTAGCAAAAAAATAGCAACACAACAACATGCGACAAGATAACATAGCATTGGATTTATACCTTGATAAATCAACTACATGCAACAAATGATGTCAAATATCCACAGATGTTTCCTATAATTATTTCCTAAAAAGAGGTTTACCTACCATAGAGAGACCTATTTATTATAAAGAGATTGACTTACTATAAATTTACTCACTACCTACTATAAAGAGACCTATATAATATAAGGAGATATAATAACTGTAAGCTGTTTGCCTACTATAAATAGACCGAATTACTATAAATAGATCTGCTTACTGTAAATAAATGTACTTGCTATAAAACGGTCTACCTACTATAAAGAGACCTAATTATTACAAACAGATCTACTTATTATAAATATATTTACTTACTATATAGAGGTCTACGCTTTAGACGGAGATCAACTTACTATAATAGGTCTATTTACTATAAATAGATCTACGTACTATAAACAGGCCTGGTTAAAATAAATAGATCTACTTAATATAAATATATCTACTTACTATGAAACAATCTACTTAATATAAAGAAGTGAACTCACTGTTTAAAAGAGAAAGCAATGTCCGCTATATGTTTTCTTCTTTCTCGATATTTCTTATCTGAGAAACCCTAAAACGAAGTCAAAACTATTATACATGTCATCTATACAGTATATGAAGATAAAACAAGGGGTGTACCTTCGTATGTGCGTGTGCGTGTGCATGTTTTGTGTGCATGCGTGCGTGCGTGTGTATGTGCGCACGTATTTGTGCGCAATGAAATAATAAAAATCGCAATAATATGATGAGAGGGGAGGGGGGTTATGCACTAATTGAAATAGTACTGTTAATGATGTTGAATGTTTTATGATTTAGGCCTTATGTGTAATATTGACGCCATCTTGCATTTTTTCGGATAGTTTGGAATATTCTTTAAATTGTTATTAGTGACACCCGCTGAATTGAAACCCGTTGAGAGAGTTTTCTTTTATTTTTGTGATGGGTCAAACAGGTCATTGACTGGACTATAATCTAGTGATGGACTAATTTTCTTCGTATCAGTTAAAACAATTACATGTTAACATCGAAAGCCAGATTGGAAAACAAACTGCTGTTAAAATAGAATGTTATATCTAGATGATAGACCAAAGTTTGTTTTTAAGAAATACAAATCAACTTCACATGGACAATAATTATTGCATAGAACGTCTAACTAAACGCATGCTTACTGGATGGTCGCAGTCCAGCTCTGGTTCGAACTTTGTCAATATGTGTGTACACTTGTCAAGGTCTGAGATGTGACAAGGAAACCATTGCTCTAGAAAACAGATTTAGAAAGTAAAATTAAACTAGTCTGCCCTGCTATAGCGACTGTAGTTTTATTGTATATAGTGACATTATAGAATACTAAATATATAATGATATGATACGAACTATCGAAATGCTTGTAGTAGACATTGATTATGGTATTATACACAGTGACATGATAGTTATATAATGAACATGTATTAAAGTATCTTTCAGAACTTGTAATATTTAGACACTATATGCTGTAGAAGATTGACAATAATATTATAAGATCGTAATTATAGAATATATGCGGAAAACGAAATTAAACTTCTTGGCAGGATTCCTTTGATAGGCCAGTCGTGGATCACTGATTGGAACGGGAAATAACCCAACGGAGCCACTGAGGAGGATCGATATTTAAACTAGTGTATAATCTAGTTGAATAATCCATTTATTTCTTTTTTTCACCCACAGTTCCTTGGAAAATACAAAAGCAAAACAATGAGTAAAAAAACCCATTGTCTACTAAATTCTGGAAACATTGCAACATGTACATTTGGAGGTGACGTACGCATTCGGCCACTGAAGTGTTCAAATAGTCTTTCTTACCTTTCTTCTCAACGTCCGACTCTCCGAGTATCGTAACATCAAGTACGTGTGGGTTCTGGTGCATCGTGTTAGTAACGGACACGACATGTTCTCTAGTACCAGCACAGTGCAGAAGGACCTCGTAGAGCGCGTTCTTCTTCCGAGATTTCCTAGACTCGATGTGCTGGATAGTCAGTTTCGTGTTCTGCAATACAACAAAGACCCATAATGATTGTAAGTTTGATTTTAGTTATAGACTTCCTTGATATCGCTTTACAGTCCACTACTCTTTTAGCACAACTTACTGTTGATGAAAATTAGAATTGAATTTGGTCCTTTTGAAATCTACTCGTCAAAACTAGTATCATTAGCCAAAAACGTATCTTCGCCCAAGACAGAGTCCATTAATGTTATAACCCTGTTGAAACAACTTTGCTTAAAATATTTCAAAATTTGTTACATCTAGATATTATAATTATGTTGTAGAAACTTTTGGCGTTTTATATCTGTGTGCAAAGATTAAAGTTGTACTTTCTATTGTTTCGTTTATTTCCAACTCTGATGGGTAAATCAATGAACTACATAATTATGGATTGCCACATTAATATAGCACAAAGATATTTTAATTGCATTAACAGTCGGCAAGAACGGTTCACACCGGAAACAGGCAATTATATTAAACTGTAGTTATATTTATGCTTTGCATTTTAAATGTTCAAAATAGACAAAAGGCACTCGTGTTAGTGTTCACCTCGACTGTCACCAGCATACAATACCAACTGAGTCCGGCTTGTAATGAACTGAGGTTTACGATATCAGCCACAAGACACCGGACGTCAAGCACACATATTGCACTCGACTCCTGTGTGTGGAATATTGACAGAGTGAATCGTGAAATCACCTCTAATGACGGGAAATTGGGAAACGCAAGTCATAAAACAGCCAGACAGTGCGTAACTATTTGTGATTGAGTGGTGGACAGCACAGAACTGTTCAGAGGTGGTGAATGAAACGAGCCATTTGCTCCTCCAGTATAACATGTTTGGTAAATTCTATTTCTAGTTTACGTCGTCGAATTGATATTCCATTACCATAGAACTTCTTATTGTTCTTGTTACCTATGCCATTTTAAGATGGCGCTTCTTTGTCTTCTTGTTGCTTTGCGATCCCAAAGCCATGCTCAGACTTCCAGCCATGTCCTCGCCAGGACTTCTGCTGTCTGTTGACGGTATACATCTGTCCTCAACGTTTCTATCTGAGGTCCACTGAATACAGCGAGGGTTTTTATGTCTCAGTTTGTGGTATGTTGGACAGGACTGAAGAATGTGTTCAGGTGCTTGGGAATCTGTGCAAGTCTGGGTCTATAGAGGTGGGAGAGCAGGTGGCGCCATCGCCCAGTCCTCACCCAGTCATCACTCTGAAGACGATTACTTGTGTTCTGTCTAGAGTTTCATGATAATCATGCGTTTTTTCACTTGTTTGTGTGTCTTCCAGGTGGTTCTAAAGTGATTGTTTATGGCGGTTTTAACCTCTGAGTATGACGTGGGGTTGGATATCAGGCACAATGACTGATAGTCTTTGAGGAACGTGCAAATGACACTCAAAAATATTCATCCATATATCGAGCGTTAGCAAGCAATATGGCTATTAATTTTACTCAGACTAAAACAATCCATCTAAAATAGCAAGACAATGTCTACAGCACTAATGGTTGTAGTTTTTATCTTTTTAGAACGTACATTAACACAATCATGATATATTGTTCATATAGTATGAAGTATAGTCGTGGTGCCACTAACCAATAACTAATGCAATAAAGTATGTCATGTGGTATAGAGTTGGGCGTTAATGAGTGCCAGTATGTATAAATATGACTATATAACGAACACAAGCCCTATAGTATATTATTTACACAAAACGCTCTTTGACACATAATACAGTGTTTCGAGTAATAATAATACTTGTAAACACTCGAAACACTACAACATGTATGACACAGACGCAAGCCACTAGCACAGTATAACCAGGACATAACTAACTAATACACATGTGACTAACATGCATACATGTCACTAGTACACACGCCAGTGGAGATATGATACACAAGACAATGTTCTGTTGGCTTTGGCATTCATTGATCACAGTACCATTCTTCTCTTTGATAATGGCATAATCCACACACCGCCTCCGTGTGTAGATAATTCACTCATTTTTATCATCAATTCTCATAAATTCTCATTCAAAAGTCACGCTTATGCGAGCATTAAGTTATTAAATGGTTCAATAACCGCTTCATAGAACTGCACTGAACCCAACGTAAAAAGTAATAAATATCGACCCGCCCCTAATGTCGTTTATAGATGTGACGGCGTAAAAAGAAAGAGAATCGAACGCGCGCCCTCCATGCCTCTAATCGCCCAATGACGTCGCTCAGTGGGAAGTTGGTAGACAGGAAATTTCTTTCAAATTACCTATAGTATGTGTAGCTGTTTGGTTGTAATTTATTAGACAGCCACAGGAAGCTTACTGCATAAAATTGAAACACGGCTACTATGTTTAGAATTAGATGCATGGATAATTTGAATTGAGCCTTGAGGTCGAACATTATGTTTAAGAGTTTACCCATAGCAATATTTGTTTTTAGCATGCACGTCTGTGTGCATGCCATATTAACTTGGTGCATGTTGTCACAGCATGTAATCTAATAATAAATATTTATTAAAATATTATTCTATACGGTATTTGACCAACTTTCGTTTCAATTACTTGGTTTATTATTTGCTCATCCCATCCACTATCCCCATCAACCCAGGACCCCACCAGCCAACTAGTTCATATTTATTTTCAATAGACAACCTGCATTATGTCAGAAATTGTGCACAAGATAATCGTGTGCCAGAGTTTACCTTTACATTACTCTAAGAATGCCGAGTGTGCAATGGCAGCGTACTTGGGTATTAATTAAATATAAACACCTTCTTTGCTAAAGGTTTTAGCCATCTAGGATTTTCGAGTGTCTATAATTCTAAGTGTTGCAATACAATGAATCTTCCACAGGCGCCGTGCCACAGTAGTTGTCTGTGATGACACCAGACTCTATTTTAGTGTAAATCCTAAACATTCGGATTGATTTGTTAGTGCTGATATAGATGATCGTGTAGCAGGTTTGACATATACATATGGAAATTAATTAAACAACACCCGTATTTTCTCAGACTGAGCTACTTTAATGAACTATTTTCTATATAGATAATGTATAAATTGTGGAAATTTTATAATGACAAAGTAATTCAGTTGTATAAATCAGATAAAGTAAAAATGTATCATTCATAATTAATAAATAGGCCATAGCATACAAAAAAAGGTGCTAAATTAGTATTTGCTAAAAGAGTAACCGGCAGTTTAGATGTTAAAGGAATAATGTATTGCATAATATGGCGACTGCAACCTACTACAATGTAATTCAAGCATAAAATTAATTATGTATAGCGAATGAAGAAAATAATGGAATTTATTGCCCACATGTGAATAGATAGCGGTTTAATAACTATCGTTGATTACTTCTGTAAATACAGAAAGCTTAAATATGTGTTTGATGCATACGTTCCTTATTAACGGCTTGTACTGCGTTGACAATTGCTATTTGTACGTGCCGTGCGATGGGCAATTTACTCAGGTGATTGTATTAAGCAATTAATCAGTTTGACAGTTGCTTTTTAGTCGTGTGATGTCATTACGAATTCCAACTAATCTACACGTTTAGTTTGATCTATTTTGGCGCATTGATTTCCTCTATCGAAGTACTACTTTTACATCTAATTGCAATGTTAGGCAAACGCATAGCCCAAATTAGTCCTATTCAATGGACGCGACTAATATCAGTGGCCCTAATTGGTGTTTTATGTACAGGAAGCTTCACAGAGAGTGCTGCAATATGTTTTAATGGACAATCTGGATTGTGTTACACGGTAAAAGAACAAAATGCATCTCTTCAATCGTACCATTAAGTCTGACAAATATGGACTCCCTCAGAAATCAATGCATAATGTGTCTGAAGTAGGACCAATTGAAATAAATTTAACATTAGAGGCATTCTCTTAGACACGCAGTCAAACATTGGTGACGCTCAGCCAGGATGTTTAAAAGTTCGCTCATTCATGGCAGACCAATATTTATACGACAGAACCGGTGACAGATCAGACAGAACATTCGGCACAGCCTATCATCCATTAAAAATTGTAAAATCTTTTTTGTCAAACATCATAAAAAATGACTTCGATACATTCTAACAGGATTATCTTAAGTTAGAAAAAAACGCACAGCCACAACTCTGCCATGCGCACTCACTCAATTATTCAATAGCGCTATAATGGTTGGCAGAATGTGTTAAAAGAGTGTCGCAATTCTGTGCCATTCATAGCTGACTTTACGGAAATGGATGTCATTATGTCCGAGTAGAAAGTCATGTCTGATTCGGAAGGCAGCTATAAAGTGATCTTCTGCGTCAATACGATCAAACTGCCACACAGCACAGCACCGCACCGTACTGCTAGCTGCATGTAGCAGCAGATCACTTACTATGTCAACGTGTTCATGTAGCTATTTGTATAGCTTCGTTGCAGGATTATTGGGGAGAGAAACATTTAATACAAAAGTACACATGGACTCATTAGTACAAAAAGTTATTCCAGAACATTTCACTAGTAAACGGCCAAATATTTGTTTGGAATGATAAGAACAAGAATTACATGATCCAAAGAGGACTATAAATTTTGTATGGGGTACTGACTCCTTTACTTCACAATTGGATTCGTCGTTGCCTTGCATATATAGTTTTGTTTGAGCCAAATTAAGTTAATTGTGGAATTATAGACACTTGACTTTCCAGTATCATATAAATTTGAGCAATATTTACACTCAGGGATAAAGACACCTCGTCAATCTCTTAAAATTAAAATGTAACAAGGTCAACCCATGACAACATTAATTTTTAAAAGCAAGACACCACGTGTTCGCGAAAGTTGAGCGTATCTTGCTCATCGGGTAGCACCCGTCGCAAACAGCCATATTGTATTGGTTTTTTTTGATGAAGCGATCCCATAATTATGGAAAATAAACTTTCTTGAATAGTTTTGTTAGTTTACGTTGTTTGTTCTTATTTGTTTGTTCCTGTGACACTAAAATGACGTATCGTGCATAAAGAATACGTTTAGCTATATATAGGTAAATAATCTCTGGTTTCACTATGCAGTAATTATCCAATAATAAAACGATATCACATTATTTGGATAAATTTGACGCTTGGTTTGGACATGCCATTAGACGTACCATAGAAGGCATACAGTTTGACCTTTTAGTGTCTTCGTGTGTGTGCGTGCGTATGTATGTATGTATGTATGTATGTATGTATGTATGTATGTATGTATGTATGTATGTATGTATGTATGTATGTA
>JAULBR010083801.1:0-23894 GCA_032355825.1 Melanodrymia aurantiaca
TTCGGGACTTCGATCTTGGTTCGAGCGATGCCATGTATTCGACCCTTCCGAGTTCGAGCGAACGAGATTCTACTGTACTTGTGTCCAAGAATGAATAGCATCCTTGGGTAATACGCCACAAATGACCAAAAACCAA
Organism: Melanodrymia aurantiaca; assembly: GCA_032355825.1. Classification (NCBI taxonomy): domain Eukaryota; kingdom Metazoa; phylum Mollusca; class Gastropoda; order Neomphalida; family Peltospiridae; genus Melanodrymia; species Melanodrymia aurantiaca. The sequence continues at coordinate 137 of JAULBR010083801.1, forward strand.
CAACGTCTCAGCTGCTAACTATAATCACTAAAAGTTAGCGATCAAAATTTCTCTACTTACGTTTACGTCCACAACTAGTCGTAAACTAGACTTACGATGTTTGGTGAAACAGGCCCCTGATGTGCAACAGGCTGAGCTAGCTTATATTTGATGATAAATTCTGTGAGAGATTCCCTTTAAGAGGCAAATATGCTAATCAAACTGTGCAATAAAACATTTACATTCAGATTTATCTTTATAACATGGATCTTTCTATGTGTTGTTCATAGTGTACATAGTGCGAACACTAAACCTGGAGATTTAACAAAGCACAGAATAATCAATGATTGAATGAATGGGAAGCTGTTCGTCAAGATGAAGTCTGCAGAAAATAAAACTGAAGTAATGGAGAGATATGTTGCCGACAGTTAGTTACGTGCTTATATCAAATTGAGGTTCAAGCATGTCTGTCCTGGACATGCAGTCCAGCTGCCTCGACTGTCTGCCCAGTACAGACGTTAGTGTTAGTTTGAGAGATGAATCTCACTGTGTATTACTCAGTACATACCATGACACATAATTATATTTGAAGAGTACAGTGTATATATATATGATGCATGTACAGTGTGATAATGGACAAACGTGTTCAGTAGAATGAGTACAGTATGGGAATTTGATGTGTAATGTATCCTACAATGAGAGAATTGACAAACAGTGTACAGTACTGTGGGGGAATGTACATAGAGTGTACAATACTGTGGGGGAATGTACATAAAGTGTACAGTACAGTAGAGGGAATTTTCATATAATGCACAGTAAGAGAATTGACAGTGTACAGTGAGGGAATTATATGTATGAGAGTACAGGGAATGTTACATAATTATGATGTACAGTGAGAGAATCGACAAATATAGTGTACAATACAATAGATAAATGTTGTGTATATTACAGAAGATTGACAAATAGTGTACAGTACAGGACAGTGGAGGAATGTTATGTATATTGTATAGAAAATATTGACAAATAATTTACAGTAGCGATAAATGAAAAAGTACACAGTAGATTTGGGGAATACTATTTATATTGTACATTGAGAGAATTAATACATAGTGTACAGTACCTGGAGAAATACTATGTATATTGTATACAGAATATTGACACAATGTCATTGTACAGAACGGATCGAGAGTTGAAGAAATGAAAGGTGCAGGCAGAGTTATGGGATGCTACATGTATGTACCGGGGTATATTGTACATTGAGAGAATTCACTAACACTGTTTAGTGCATTTATGAATTGTGTATGGGGTAGGTGTCATGGTATGATTTAAACTAATCGTACAGCAGGCCAGGTATCTTGTATTTTCTGCAGTCTTGTGTACAGTGTAAACACACTGGCAAAGGCGAATTACCGGTTACATTTTGATTTCTATAATTACAAACAATTACCGGTAAACAAGTTTGAACAGTATGTTTGTTATTACAGTATGAAAGGTTTCTAGATGGTTTACTATAATTATAGATTGCATACAATGTAGTAGACCAAATATTTCTTTCTCTGTTAAAGTTACAGTTCATATTTTATATTTGATTTTCATTAGTTTGATATTTAATTATTTTTAAAATATTGGCTGTTAATGTTCAAGGTACCGGATTAATTTTGACAACAGTCAATTTGAGTGGATACTAGTATAGTATATGACTTTATAATGGTGAACTTGAGTGCAGCACTTGTAAAAACCAATACAGTGACTTATACCTTGGTGCATTTATGGTTAGGTTTTCACCACAAAATCTTCAGTTAGTGTCACTGTAACCAGCATTCATGTTCAAAACAAACAAAAATTAAATTCTAAAGACTTCAGAATTATTGTCTGTAAAAGAGTCAAATATATAATCAGAATTACATATAACTGGCTTGAAGTCAGACTTTGTTGGAAATCGCCAAGTGCTAAAATATTTCACAGAGAATAACTTTTTAAACTGTAAATGTTTCTATCAAAAGCTAAATTAAAGTAAGCATTTGTAATTGAGAAGGAGTGGAACACAGTGCAGCACTGAGTGTCTGCTAAAACTTGCATTAATCACATCCTTGAACGCAATGCAAAATGCAAATTGTTTATAGTAGTATTCTACACACTGTATGATAATTATTATGTACACATAACAAAGGGCGACTTATGAAACTTATGAAACCTAATACATATATAAAATATAAAATGCAACTTTTTTAAAGAAAGAAATATTAGGTCTAGCAATTTAGGTGTGCTTTTTATTTAGAATGATGTATATTTTAAAGTTGATGTAAAATGTCCAAAGATTGTTAAGATATTCTTATGATTCGGAATATAACTTGTTTAGCTAGTGCACACTATATGTACATATAATAACTCTCACCTTCAGTATTCTATCGAATATAAAATGCAACTTTTACAAAGAGAGAATTATTAGGTCTAGCAATTTACTTGTGCTTTTTATTTAGAATGATGTACATTTTAGAGTTTATGTAAAATGTTTTGTATCAGTCTTCTCTATTTTGACTTTTATGTCCAAAGATTGTTTATGTGTTCTTGTCATATTTGATTAGTTTGAGCTCTCTATCTATAAAAAAAAAACTGCTTAAATAGCTCATACTTGAAGCACAAACTGACCATTAAGTAACATGTAAGAAAAGCTAACTGCTTTTCACCCTTTTAGACTGAGAATGTTTAATCCATATTACAGATCACATTATTTTGTGTAATTTCCCTCATAGTTTTAAGGGTTTGTGCATAAATGTCAATGGGTTTAGGATTGACCCCATCTCTCCCCTTCTCATTATAACATAACTCATTGATAAACTGTGGACCGATGTTTTTCACATGAAAAATCCCAGCTTGGCTTTTACCAACCCCTCCTTTCCACGACCCCCACCCCCTCCCCCTTCAGAATATTGTTCGGATATTGAAACACACTGAGATTTATGCCCAGTCCCTTACATGTTAGAATTAGAGTACAGTCAAACCTATCTTAAGCAGCCACCTAAGGGAGTAACGAAAAGTGGCCTCTTAAGCCAGGTGGCTGCTTAATATAGGTCGTAATGCACTAAAATCGATCATTTGGTGGAATATTAAGGTGACCCTTTAAGACAGGTGGCTACTTAATACAGGTGGCCACTCAAGCAGGTTTGACTGTATATTATTACTTAAAAAGTCTAATTTTAATGAGAGTTTGTAGTTCGTGTTCTTCTATGTTCTTCACAGTTCCCTGGCCATCCCATCATGATAATGCATCACATTATGTTGTACATATGTATTTATTTCCACTTGATACACGGAGCTTTCAGCGCTGCTTCATTCATCTATGCCAATGTTTACCTGTAAATATATTTATTCTCGTCTCACTCCGGTCATTAGCACATCATAGTCATCCGTGCTGTCATCACCATGCTGTAGTGAACACCCCATCTAGCAAGTAGTTGTGTGCCAAGTAGTACTTGTGCTTCTCTTAAAAATTCCTATATGTACTTTAACTGGTAGACATGTAGAAACGAACGTGGTAAAGAAATATTGAAATCTTACTGCAGGGTCCTATTTCTTATATTTTTTTTATTTGAGGCTTAAGATTATACCATCATGGGAATCACTATACATTGTGATTTCTGAAACAAAACAAAATGTTTAGTCGGCCATTTGCAATCTAAATACTAGTATCTAAATGAGACTTCTCCATTAGGTTATTTGAAACATAAAAGTCAGCTTCAGAAACAGAAATAACTCTTACACCAGTAATACTACGACTTTTAAAAGTAATCCATAGTCCAACATTTAATTTTTTTTACCATGTCCCAATTCTTGATTGGTCCAAATTATGGGGAGAATATGCATTTAATCCAATCAATCCAAAATGGTTGACCTTTCCTGTGATCAAGAATGAATAACCCAAACTATGTGACCTTCCATGTCATCAAGTAAGAATAAGTCGAACCTGGAAAGTATGAATAAATTAAACTAGATCTTTTATGTGGTTAAGTATATGAATAAGCCAAACTGGATGACCTTCCATGTGGTCAAGTTTGAATAAGCCAAACTATGTGACTTTTCGTGTGGTCAAGTAAGAATAAAACAAATTTGGAGATCTTCCATCTGGTCAAGTATGAATAAACCAAACTGTGACATTTCCTGTGGTCAAGTATGAATAAACCAAACTGTGACCTTTCCTGTGCTCAAGTATGAATGAAGCAAACTAGGTCATTCTGAGTGACCTTTCATTTGATAAAATACTGACAAACAGCAATATTTTCAATTTATAGTTTTAATTAGTCCTTTTTTTATTATTTCGTCCGTAAAATTTTTTAACGCTATACATGTACTGTAGAACTGTTTATGGAAGTGCAATGCTACGGCACTGAATTAATACCAAGATGTTCTAATGAACTATGCTATTTTACTGCGTATTTGAACCTGCTTCTCTAGTTGGCAAATGAGTGTAGAAAGTGTTTTTCTGCATCTTACCATCAATCAGATAGGATCAAGCCTCCGCCCTGTATTTTATTTATTCACTGAGAACTGTGCCATTTATCAGCGACTATCAGGAATCCATCACTGCTGTGTCTGCCCTTCCCATCGAGCAAGCTGGGATTTCTATCAATATTTGACAAACAGGACCCTAATCTGACAATAATAGACTCCCCTTAGCCTCCTTTACATAAACAACTGGTGCAATAAGTGTGATACAAACTTGATTTATTACAGAGATGTCTGAAGAACTTTCTGTGTTGCAGTTAGTTCTGTTTTGCAGTACTAAAGAGATTTGCTGGTTTTATTACAATTGTTAAAACTATGGTTGACAATTTTAATCATAGCTGCATTCTGGTAATACTTGGGATACCGTAGCATCATTCAAGTGTAGCAAATGTGTCGGATTTAAGTTCAAGTATGGTGTTATGTTGGGTGAGGTTCATGCGCTGTGTTGGGCTCTTTTACGAAGTTCGGTATCGTATGCTCACCACACCATGCTGGCCGGCCAGCACAAATGGCACGCCTGTTTCGTTCAGGCATCGGTTATTCAAATTATTTTGGCATAACCACTGATTCGTTCATACCAAAAAATATGTATACATAGATTATAGATATAAAAATATTAATTTGGCTTTAATTGTCTTAACTATATCAAGTAGTACATTCCTATATTTATTTTGTTACGTTTTACTTTTGCTGTTCAATTTCCAATGCAATCATCTTGGTCCTGAAATTCTTTATAATTTCTATTATATAAAATGTTCTAGCCTTAAATTCTCACATACCCATAACAAGTAATAGACTTTTGATCTTACATGAAGAAGTTAACCACTAATACCAGTCACTTGAAATGTCTCATGTCTTAGGATGGTCCCATAACAATAAGTCCAAGTGTTATTTTGAACCAAAATAGAATTTGCACACAAATGATAGTATTGATCGAAGGTACGAGGGTTTGTAGGATCAATCCTCAATGGTAGTTGATTTACCTCCGTGGTAGTGTCTGAAGTATAAGATGTTGTAGGATCAATCCTCATGGGTGGAGTGAGATTTACCTCAGTGGCAGCGTCCGTCTCAAGATAGAGGTTGTAAACTATCCTTTGTTTTGTGCTAGAATTTTGGCTCCAACAGAGTAATTAATTTTTATAAATCTTTGATTAGATTGACAACTTTCACAATAGGTCACAGTTAAAGGTCATTTTGGGGTTAGACATATTTATCATTTTTAACTTAAGTGTAAGGTTACACTTAAGTTAAAGATGATAAATATGCAAGTGTTAGGTGTGATGTCATGGCAACGTACTTCGTAAAACATATTACGACAAGTGATACTTTAGAATTATATGTACATTTATAAAAATGATTCATGTAATTTTATTCATGTTTTTAATACTATTTTTCACCAAGTACATGTATTAGCTATACAATATATGCAAAGAAAAATCTTATCTGTTAAATATTTTAATTATGAAATATTTGCTCACTTGTGTGTATTATTTAATTTATTTGTCTTTATTGAAGGTATATAATTAATTTTTGTAAAATTAATTTGTATACATCTGTTTCACTAGTGTATAATTTCACTTTCGTTATATTAATTTGTCATGCCTACATTGTGTATGTCACTGATGTAGGATTTCCTGTTTTACAACTAAATTCATTTTACTTTTTATCTTATTTTCAATGTTTGTAGCTGCTGGTCGGCAACAGATGTTTTCGTTCTACTTGGTTATTGATAAAATACTTTTATAATTCAACAATAGAAATAGTAAATATTTGTATTTTACATCAATTCAAATTAGTGACCATCACTCCCCACCCACACCGGGACAATAAAAGTAGGCAGAAATTAAAAGTACATATTTTATACAATTTGTTGCTTATTAGAAGTTTCGCCAACTCGAAACTACTAGCTCATTATTTGTACAAAGTGTAAAAGCTGTGATGTTGTTTTTCTCTTACAATTTTCTTCTGCACAATAAAATGTACAAACCATTATATGACTTTGTGTCAAATATGTACAGATCGTATTACTTATTTTTTCTCACTTGATATAATTTCTGAGAGGTTTAGGTTTCTCCCATTACATTGGTTGAGCAACAATTACATATAGATATAGAAAAACAAATTGGCCAACAGTGGAGCACAATTAGTGCCCATGGGGCTACCAGCTTCTTGTCCGTCTTGTTCCAAAATGTTTGCGATCAGGAAGTCCAGCATTTCTCGTTTTTCTCAGTGAACTTTTGTCTCGACATGCATTCATTCTTCACAAGCTGTCCAGATCTGCGGAAAATGATTATGCAACGTAGATTAAGGAATGAAGTTTTTCCTTAAGAATGTATAGCGTTGACAAATCAAACATTTTAAAATTGATCAATTTAGATCTGGACAGACTGAAGAATTTTAAGCAAGTCTTGAGTTCTTGAGAATCCACGTGTTTGTCTCCAAGATTTTCTGGCAATGCACAAAGTCCGCTCTAGATTGTGGCCAGAATTGTGGTTAGTCTTTGAGACAGGGGCTTTATTATGCATTTTCTGGACCCTGTAATACACCTATGGATTCTTATAAAGCCTTAAAACCAATGTCAAGAAGTAGAAAGATTCCTCTGAAGACCATATGTCAAAATTACCATGATTGTCATCCAACACATAGTTAAACAAATATTGCGTTGTCAAACTTTATCTTTCTACAAACTCTAAAAGCAATCTTCAATGAAGAACAATGACAAATCAAATACATGTTGATATTCTTTATTTATACAATACTAAGTGGAAAATGGCACCCTTTGTAAAATGGCCATGGAGGTGAAGACGTCTCCCATGATGCCACAGGATTGAGACAAACCGTACATGGCTACAGGAGAACAGACATTCCCAACATGACCCACAGTAAATACATGCCACTCATGAATCATACAAACAAAATCTGTACATTTGCAATTATATTACAGCGTGGGACATTAATGATTGTCGAATGCTGCTTACCAATACAAATTGCAAGTCATGTGACCAGTTCAAGGTCACATGACTTGTGTATGTGGTCGAATGTACAGGCAGCTGCGAAAGATTAGTAAAATTGTGCATTATGGTAATCAAATTCCAAAATGAAATTTGTGGTCAACTTACATTTCATTTACTGTATGTGGATTTGAAAAAATAATTTGATTTAAATTTGTTTTAAAATACGATAAATAAAATTATGTAAAAACACAGCCATTTAAAATGTTATAAAAGTAAAATGACATTAAAGGTTAATGATTAGTCAAAGTTAGATATTTGATCAATTTCCAAGAATCGTATGAAAAGCAAACATGTATCTAATAATATCTAGCAAGTTTTTATGTTTTATTTTAGCTTAAACCATTAGACAGAATATTAAACAATGACATATCCTCAGTATCCCATACAAATATGTCCATTCCATTTAATGCAAATCGTAATAGTACTTTAGAATAAATGCATTATAAACGTACTCATTTGAAAAATATCTTTCTGTAGTATGAAATAAAATTTAAAGTATATTTCTTGTTTATAGCAGCTAATACATATATGAGGGTGGTTTCTTTTTCATTTGTTTGAAAAAATGAACCAAATGGAATTCATACACTAGGGACAATTTGACAAAGAAATATTTGTTCAAGTGACAAGTTCCGCAGAACAAAACTGCATTATGGTGCATTGAGCTAATAACTACCAAATGGGAATAACACTACATCAGACTGACAAGCCTAAACGAAATGAAATTATCACATGCGAAATACACTACCTCCGATTGGACTTCCAAACCAAATGAAATTAATAATCAGAAGCCTTTATCTGATTGGATAGCCAAAACAAAGGAATGGTTATATGGGAAGTACACTACATCTGATTGGCCTGCCAAACGAAATGAAACAACCATGTGACAATAATTATTACACTACATCAGATTGTCCAAGAGAACTAGCTACAAAGTGAGCAATTAACTGAGCAAAGTTACTTTTTATATATTAAAGTCAATTCTATGCGTTTGATGAAATAAGGGACCTAAGTTGGGTAACTAAAGTCAATGACATATTGCACTTAGTCACATTAATTAGCCACCTGACTAGGTGGAAATATCGCCTTGGTAATCATCTATCATATAATGTCACAATAGAAATCTAATATTGACCATCACACTGGTCTTGTTACACTTTATTTCATTTTAATGAGTGCAAAATGGCCAATGTAATAAATAGTCAACTGGGTTATTCATTATATCTGTTCAGCTCAAATTGTATTGATATAATGCAGCTTAGTGAAAGAAGTGACATATTTCAACTGAAAATAATGTTAATAATTTATAGCACCTACAAATGAATATTTCTTCAGAGTATAGATATATATATAATATGAACATATACTTAAAATTTAAAAATTCTATTCAAATTTTTAATCATGTTCTACAATTCCTCATTCTGTTTTAACTTGGCTAAATAAAGATTCCATAATAATTTGTTGACAAATCATGAAAACATATATGAAAATACAAGTACATTGTCTCCAACCCACCTATAGATCATTTTGCAATAAAAACAACATGACAAAACACCAAATGTTTTACACCAGAAATATGATCATGGCATTTGTCCACAATGGCACATCCAGATTCATAATTTATTAATTTTAATAGCTTTTATGTAAAAGGACATATATTTATAATAGTATTTTTTTCAGCTGCTAATATTTAATTGGAAATTTCATTCTTTCATTTATTTATACAGCAATAATACAAATCAACAGTAGTCAGTACATTGCAAAAACCTATCTCGTAAACCTTATAATGTACCTATCTATGATGATACAGACGGATGGATGGATGGTTGGATGGATGGATGTAATGATGGCTATTTTCCATACCATATTATATATGATGGGTGGGGAGATGAATATTCATATCCTTGGCATATATTCATATAACAAGTTGTCGTACTTTCATTTTATATCACACACAAAAATGGCTACAGAGATGGGAATACAAGAAGTGACGTATATATGACACAATGTGTTGAGTTATCACACTGGATTAGAAAACTGAAATACCACACACAAGCAGTGTCCACGGAAAACAACGTGTGGACCGTCTCTATAAAATACACTTGTAACAAAACGGTGCAATCTACACCAGATGTAAAACCTGATAATAAAGATACCATATGCCAGTGGCCCACATCCCCCCTTCACCCACACCTTTTGTTCACAAGGTTACACACACAAATACTAGATTAATCTTCAATGCAGTTGAATTTTACCATTGCGAAGCTAGTTCTTTAATACATGTATTATTAAAACATAATTTGGGTGGAGGGCAGATTTACAGGTCTCGTTATTTTAAATATGTATGTGAGTGAAAAACAGCTTGAAGAAGACAAACATAATGCATAATTATTAAGTTGCGCTCTATCAGTGAATAAGTACAATGTATATAGACTAAACATGAATTGAATATACTTCAATATTTGTAAATGATGGTAGTTTTACAGCCAAGTACAAAGGCACTGATTTAAGACTAAGTCCAAAGCTCCTAACCACAATCTAGAACCAAGTACAAAGACATGATTTACGACAATATGTTTAATAGTAAGCACAGCTGACTGAAAGAAAAATTTCATAGTGAAAAGGATGCACCAGTATTTAAATAAATGAAATACCCGGTATCTACAAAAAGAGATATTTAACTGCATTGAAGATTAATGATACTAGCGAATAACACACACACACACACAATAGTTGTGAGAAGTAGTTGAAGTAGGTTGAATATGGAATGCTCTAAGCCACTTAGTTTACTGTGCTTTCTGGATTACATGTATTTAAGCAACAAGACAATGGGAAATACTAATAATACAGAGAATGAAACTCAAAACAAACAATAAGAACCAGTTGAGTGAAGGGGGTCAAGTAGCATATAAGAGAAGAATCCATCTGGACAAACTAGGCCAGACCAATGGAGAAAAATATGACTGGTTATACCATTGGATAAACATTATGTTTAGTTTGGTCAAACCATTTCTTTAAAATTCTCGAAGATGATATTTTTTGCCTACATGTATATGTAAAATTTTCCAGCACTGTCTTACAGACAATAGAAAAAAGTTTTAAAAGACTACAAACTTTAAAACAAGTTTGGACTTCAATTTAAATAAAAAGAAGGATTTAATCACATACAATTATGTTAGATGGTCCAAAAACAACTGATGGTCAGATTGAATCTTAAGGTTATCTCAAGACTATGCTGGGCTTGACAGTCTAACTGTTCCTAGAGAATCTGACTGACCATTGGTTGCTTCTGCCGACCTTCACCCAGCCAATAAAATAAACCCACATATTACATTTTAATAAACTGAAGATAACACTTTAAAAAAAAAACAGAATATATCTCAAGCTGCTTCATTCTGAATAATAATTAACCTAAAGGTTGGATTACACAAATATTGATGATTGTCAGATTTGGCCCAATAATAAGAGTATATCTGAAGCCAATTCAACTGAAGGACATTTCACTCAATCTGAAAGTTAGAATAGACATATTAATATTGAAAAAAAAAAATGTCTTAAAAATCATGTCACAACAAATTTTTACAGCAGTAGGCTTATAAAGATTTTTGAGGTATACCCATCATCAGATAAAACATGTCTTTGATAAAAGGTGGATAAATATATATATTTATATATATAGACAGAGGATGTACAAAGAATAGCTATACATAGTTTTATAGAATGGCTGCACCGCTTTTACTGTTTAAATCTGTATCCTTGAACACTGCAATATCTTGATCAACTGTCTTACACTAACTAAATCCATGGAACTTCTTCAAAGAGATTCGCCATGAATTCTTAACTATAGTGTCCAGCGGACAGCCTTGCTGTTCATAAACACTATTAAATGAACCACCGTGTTTTAACAGCTACAAGAACACTACATCAAGTTTCAACACACAGTACCAAAGTGATCTCGATATTCAAGTCTTTGGGAATGATTGTATAAGGCAAAGGTGAGTACGATTAGGTCGGAAATCTCAACCATATCAGATTGTCTTCGGATCTTCCTTAGCTCTAACAATAAGCATTCTACGGTAAACGCCGGTGATTTGAGGAGGCAGGAACCACAAAACCACACACAAGTCAAGAAAGCTTCCTATCTGTTCAGACCTTGGTCACACTGCAGGATGTGTCCACGGATCGTTCGTACGTATAGAGAGATACACACATGTAAGTTGTGTCAGACCGAGACAACTGTACTTGTACAACTCACACACTGTTATCTGTACAGCACGATCTAACTTGATCCCATTTTCATAGCACAAATAATAATAGTATGGATTTCTTTTTTCTTCTTCGAAACAACCAGCTCTTCTGTCGGTACAAGAACCTGGTGGGAAATTCTTGCACATCAATGTACATACTTGGGAATCACCAGTTATCGGCCATTTCCAGGCGACAGTACTAAACCCAGTAAGAGAACGGACCGACCCAGAGCTGTGGTCCAGTCACATGCAGCGGGTCACATGATCTCGTTTAATGGAACTTCCGACAAGTATCACACCACTAGCATTGTGAGTACATCATGAAACAAGCAGGATGCTTAATCCTTGTCATGTGACACAAGCAGGCCTCCAATCGCGTGTAAATGATTGATGGGTGACCAGTATGTTCTATAGGTAGCTCAAGTCGAGAGCATGGTGAAGTGCTGCGAGATCGGAATGATTTGATACTCTCCAGTACGGCCAGGTCATCTGAAATAGAGAGAACATCATCTTAAACTGCTGACCATCATTCAGGACATTTTAACTTTGAATATACAAGTCAGATTTGATCTATTGAAAGCACCTTTCATTTGAACTTATACATTCATCCAGAACAAACTTCATACCAAGAAAATTTACAGACTGTCTTATCACCAAGCTTAGTACCAACTGTTTCCACTTTGCTGCATCTCCAGATAACAGTGTCACCTTAGAAATGCTCGAATTAATTGGCTACAGGTTTTGGCAATGTATTCGTACGATATACAAAAGATAATTCTATGTAATATACTGGCATTATAACCAACTCCACATCGCTGACACGTGATTGAACTTTTCACATTAAAATGGAATAGGATCATTTTAATTTTTAAAACTAAAAAAAACAAGATCTCTCAAAGCTTTAGATAAAAGTACTCATTAAGCTATTATGACAATTTGGATGCCAAGGAACACATTGGATATACATATATTATGGATATTGAAAGCAATAATAAGATGGCATTAAATGTTAATTTTAATAATAAAAAAGCTACATTAGCCAGAAATACATTTGCAAGCATGATGGCATACGTCTTAAAGCTAGGCATTGTGCCTTTAAGAGTTGCACTGGTCACAAAGTGGAGCATAATGGTATGACAACTGAAAACGGTAAATGATGCAAACTGTATGTGAATGTGAAGAGAAGAGCAATCTGAGGTAAAGATGGATTAATCACTGACCTGCTTTGCTGCAGTCTCTTCATCTCGGCCATCGCCAACGACAACGTAAGTGCACTTCCTACCAAACCGTGAAATGATCCTCTCAAAACAACTCTCTTTACCTGAAACAGACATAGCCAGAAGGTGAACAGCATGAAATCACTTGTCCAATGTTTCTCTCCTACCACGCCGGACAGATGCACTTTTAACAATACAAATCTACAAAGTACTAGCAACATGTGCAAAATGTAGGTTTCTGTAAAAAATATATGTATCTTTTTAAAGGCTTACTTTTTCATACATTATTTAAAATAGAGGTTGTTTAGACCGATTGTATTAACCCTATTGCCAGTAAAACGAATTTTGAAATCAAATAAAGTGTATAAAAAATATCTGGAAAATAATAAATTAATTTCTACATTAAATTTTATTTCCTAATTTCTACAAACTTAAAAAAAAGAAAGCTATTAGCTCTTTTGCACAGTAAACTATTGTAAAATTCTGTTTACTGTTCTAATGTGATATAGTACAGAGGTTTATTTTAAGAAATAATAATTATATATCTTTTGTGCTTTCATTGCTACTTATGTATTTGGAACATCATAACAAACCGTTATGAACGTACATGTATATATTTCTAAAATGTTGTTATTTTTCATTTATGCTTCATGTAGTGAACAGTGAACATATAAAACCTAGACGCCACAGTCACCTCTATTGTATTGAATGCAACACATTTTCTGTGATGACGGCAAATTTAATTGTCAAGGCCACGAGCCAAATGTTAAAATCAATCAGTTATGACACGCTAAGTATGATCATAATGACAGACTCGCTGAGAGCAGCTACATGACATCAGATTTAATGGAGGTTAATTGTATACCAGCTCCACACAAGGCCACCTATTGGCTGAACGCAGGCTGCCCATACCACCCGCCGCACATACAATTAGACTCCCCATCAGTAATTATGCAACGAGGAATTCTCATTCTTAATTAGCCTTCATTGCTACTGATTAATCCCCCAAGCATTCTGACTCTTGGAGTTAGCATTAATAAAATGGTATTTAGAAAATCGTCTGTGCATTAATGATGAGGACAGTGGTAATCCTATTAATGGAGTCTTGATATGAATGTCTGCACAATGATAGACTGGTACAACTGTAGTGTATTTGCAGATCGTCAAGACAAATTTGGATAGAATCCAATAACACTTTTAGCAAAACTATACAAATGAAAGGAGACAAAATTTATATCTTTTAAATAATTATTTTCTTGTTAAAATTAAATCTGACTTTATTATTGTTGCTCAAAATAGAATCTCACTTTGTGTACACATTAATTTTAGCACTGGGCAATGTTTTCCGAAATGGTAATGGAACTACAATACTCAAAAATAGTGTAAAGGTTTGTATCTTAACTTATATCTATGATAAGCATTTTACAATTAAATAAATAGTTCTGAGGCAGTAAAAACTCACTATGATCAGTTGAAGCCAAAACAGCTATCAAAAACTAAATACATATAAAATATAATAATGCCAGTAACCTCTGACAAATTACAATTGTTTTAAATCCAGTTTTTCGTAAAAAAAAAAAAGTTGAAATCTAAATTGAAAATAACAATAACTGGTTATTTTATAATATAACTAGAGATTGCTATGACAAATTAGTTTAACAAGACCTATAATCAACTTGTTTGCGAGAAAGTATTTCCGCCTGTTTACAGAATAAACCTGCCCATCAAACAAAGACTAAACACACTTCTGATGCAGCTTTATCAAATATAAATATTTTCTTTCAGAGTTCCCAGTTGTCCTGCCTATGTACCTATCCATCCCGTGAGAATCCGCGATACTAGAACTATAAATTTGATCACAAGTAGCACCGATCCACACAGAAAACAAACAAAAGGCCATGAGTTGGGGAACTCACTAAGAGAGTTTCCGCCAATCTTAGACACCAGTGAATGGGCATGCCAAACATAACATACAGACTCGACATCATACCTACTATTATTTCAATCAATGAGCTTTGTTTTCTTACAGAGAAGTTTGCCCCATTTTATTTTATTTCTAATAGTTTGCCTATTTGCTGGAGAGTTGTCTGATTTGAGGAGTAGGCGAGGAATGCTGAAGAGATGGCATGTGTTGATCAGCACATGTACGCCATGTGTCCAAACCAGGCATTGTAATACACCCATCATATCTCAGTCTAACAATGGTCGGGATACAAACTGTATTTCAATTACTTTTCTAAAAATATTTACAAGATATTCTTTACGGTAACTAATTGTATTAACTTAAATAACTATCATTATAAAATTAACAAAAATTAAACATTAATTTGTTCAAGTTATAATAACGTAAGAAAAACAATTGAAAATCTAAATTTATATTAAAAACAAATTTAATTAAAAAAAATTCTACTTTCAGAATCACATGACCAAAGAATTTTTTTATAAATTTTTTATGCACATTCAATGATATAACATGTTGGTAAAAGGATAAGACAATTTATTATATGCTTACACATTAAACATACAAACAATATCAATAAGAAAGATATTTCACCTAGTGAAGATAAGACAACTGAGTTTAAAGTTAGTCCCCTTCAAACACGTTTTGAAATTTAACAAGCATCATAAATAGAAAATCATTAACTAGTAATTAAATTTTTACATTTCTTTCATGAACCGTACACATTTTTATTAATAATAATTCAAATCAAATCTTGAACTATACTAGAAGAATCTTTAAAGTTAGTTTTGTTTTTTAAATCGGTCCGCATACTAAATAAATAGTCTACAGTCAAACCAAATTGGCTGTATGCCAAATAGTCTACGGTCGAACTAAGTTGGCTGCATGCCAAATTGTCTGTGGGTTAAAAAGCTTTATGCGCATATGTTTATTTATTTAAAACGGTGCATGCATGTAATTACAGCACATAATAAATAGAACATCGATGCGTTTTGAGTCAATATCCTCTATTTTTGTATTGGAATAATTTACCGACCAACTTACCTATTTTTGTGGCACTGTACACATTATCTATGTTGAAAACGCCCCCAAGACCATATAGTAACACCTTGGCCAAAGCAGGAACTAGCTGTGTTGTTGTTACTAAAACATTTACACAGTTTTGCCTACAAAACAAAAATCGTAAAATATTTATTACTTGCATAAAACAGACATGTATCATTGCTTTCATGTTATTTTTCAAATCACATGACATCATCAATTAAATCAGAACAGATCTCAACTGCTTCCAGTCATTCACCGTGGATTTGGATTGAGACGATATGAACATTTAATTAGTGAAATTGGTTTTTCCACAACTGAAAGTAACTGGATTGAAATTCTTTGTCTGTTGATATAATGTAAACAGTATTTAATATTCAGAAATTAAAAGTTTTAAAACTTTGTTTATAAATGATTTCCATAATAATTTTGTGATTAAAAATAAAGTGTTACCTAGAACTAATAATTTGGAGAGATTTGTGTGCTAATGTGAGCCAGCTGTCCGTGTGTGTTTCAATCTCTTGCCGTAACGCCAGCCACAAGTCACGTTTCTGCGGGCCGAGCAAACCTGAAACAAGGACACACAAAGTTACATATACATGTAGAGTTGTGATATGAAAGATCATTCTAACGATTCCGTGGAACATTATTTAACTACCGGGTATTATATTTTTCACCCATTACAGAAATTGAAATGTAACTCAAATTCAGAAAATAATATATAATTGACTTCTGGACCATAAATTCTCCCCATTGAGCCTCCCTCGAAGGACTTGGTGTGCTTACTGTAATTAAGAATCCCATGACACAATTGGGATTCGAACCCAGTACTTACCAGCCTTAATCCTCAAACTGGTTATAAAATTAGCAGCAAGGATCTTTTATACATAGACTTTTTCATAGGCAGAATTTACTATACCACCGAAAACTATTACCATAGACAAAGACTAATTTAATTAAAATCATAAATCAATTTGTTCTTTTTCAAATGCATTATTTAAATAAATAAAAACTATGTTTAGATTACCTCCTACATTGTTTCTGTAACTGTTGTATAATTCCTTTATCCTACGATATCTAAATGCTAATTTTCTCATCCAATCAACACCACCGCGGACGCCAGTAGCCAAACAAAGATTGGCATTATTTGCAGCCGCATGGAAACCATCCGTGCCAAAATTATAATTGCTGAAATATATAAAAAGATATAAATGAAAGCAAAGGAATTTAATTCATGATACATGTATAATTATATTTAAATTAGGAGAATAAATATCATCTTTTATTTGTAAAAAAATCACACCCCTTATAACTTGACTAAAAATAAAGCTACATGTAGCCATAAATAAACTGGGACAAAGAACAAATTTCGAATAAATTTTTGGTTTAAAATTAGAAATAAATATTTTTTTCAAGCAAGGTGGTTTGAACTTCTAAATTCCTCCTGGATCCGTGACTTATTATAACTTTTAAAAAATGACATAGAAATGGGTCATTCTTAACTTTTGCCGAGGTGTATATTAAGAACATAAACTGAAGTAGATTTGCTGAAATTTAGTCAACAAATAAACAATAAAGAAATGATAAAGGAGCATGAAAAAGTGTCAAAATCATCAAAGATAACTGGCTAGCATGGAGTGCAGACGTTGACCTGAAAGAGCAGATCTGCATGAAGCATGTCTTGATGCTCCTTGTGGAGCACGTGGTCCCCGTCTACCAACTGACCCACGGATCAGAGCCAGCCAAAGAAAATATTGTTGCCAACAGATTAACACTATCAACTGTGATAGGCCAAGTGGAAATGACAATTTCTACTCACTGGACCAGCATGATGTTGACATTGAAGAAATTAACTAACAGACATGATAAGGGATTGATCCAATCAGTGGGCAACATCACAGTGTGTGTCGTCTCTTATCACAATACGGTAGTGAAATTATTTATAGGGATTAAATTCCTTTTTTTCCTTCATTTTTTATTATCCAGTATAAACAGACACATAACATAACACTTGATAAAACTGTTTTCATCTCAGTTATAGAGACAAAATTAGACATTTTTTCTTATTTTGTACTAAAATACACGTACTATTGTATACATTTTTTTTTTAAATCTGTTCTTGTTAGGTTTCAGTTTAAAAATGTATACGGTAGTACTTGATAGCATGGCAGTTTAAGAATTCTGGAGAAACAAGACTGCAAACCTCTCAATAAAAAACAGTCCCTAACTGGGATGCAATCATAAATAGATAATTAAAAAAAAACCAGCTGCTAAAGACCCAAAATTGTATCCTTGACAGTTTTAAACTTACTGGGATCGTTCTTACAAACTAGCATCAAGAATCTCTGATTGAGTTAAAAAGTTACAGAGATTATAAATCCTTACAAATAGGAACAAGACTGCTCCAAATGTAATCACTGAAATACAAGGAATGTAAAAAAGTGTATTATTATTACCTTAAATCTTGCCCATTATCGTCCGATGACACGTCGTCTATATGAACTTGATCACATTCCTGAAAAATACATCAAGTATAAAGTTAAACATCAAAACTAGTAACATGGCCAAAAGTGTGTGTCCAAATACATGATTAAGCAGTTTAATGTTTAGCGCAGACTGAACGAATAAGACAATTAATACAAACGGGAACAGATCGGCGCTATGAATGTAGGTGTTCTTTACGCATGTGTTGATACCAAATATGATGCAAAATACTGTCTGTCCTGGACAAGCAATTCAGCCTCCTGGATTGCATACCCAGGACAGCGTGCTTGGATATAGGCACATACATTTTTATTCCGATTCCGGTGCAAAATCATTTTGAACTATTTTGTTTAATTACTCAAAAAATACACCCATTCAACTGGGTTTGCCAGAGCGGGTCACGTATACATTTGCAGATTTCCCACGATCCCAATTCCAAAGAAATGTCTACATCTTTTCTACAAAATGCTTAAATTCTTTTTATTGGTCCCGTTCGCCATTATTTAAACATCACAGAAAACTTTCTCCCACGTCTTTAATTTGTCTTGATCCCCCGGTAATTGAGCATAAAGCCTCACAGCTTTTATTGAGACTATTAATGCTGGGCTTTCTGGGACAATTACCAAGTCGCACCAACCCAGTTGGCTAATGGAATCTTTGTCCAAATATGAACTGCTTAAATGTGAATGACTCTTTAAGCAGTAAATAAACTTTCAACAACAGTTAAACAGTAAAATGGAACACAGAAGTGAATCAAGTGGGATTATTTATGCTGATAAAGTCAGTTATAAAAAATATTGTCCTTATTTCAGGATGTGTGCAGCCCAGAACTACTTTGAACTTTTGACATATAAATTGAGGTTGAAAAAGGGTCATTCCAAATTGAGGTGAACTTTTTTTCTTCTTCGTATAATCACAGGTGGGTTCGGTTCACAAACATTTTAGCACGGCTGAGAAAGGTTAACTCTTAAATATTTTTTTTAATTTACTTAAGAAAGCAAATTATTTTAAATTTTTAAATTTAAAAACTTTTTTTTACAGTGGGAAAAGGGTTGGGATTAGGGACAAGTTTTGCCCCTAATCCCCTTGCACACGTTTGGTTGTAAGAAATAATGTCACCAGAACAGGTTAACTATTTCTCATATTCACAAGTGTCAGACATTATTCACAGTTAGGTCTGGTGTATTTCTAATCATAAAATTTTGCTGTATTATATAAAAATAATGTTATTTTTAATTAAAGTAATCTTTAATTGCTTACTTGTTAAATATTTTCTCAAACATATATTAAATAAAAATAAATACATAAAGAATGACACAACCTATCACTTGTAATAATGAATATCCCCGTTTTCAGCATGAACTATTTATGTAAAATAGCCCTGTTTTCAACATGAAAAATTTATGTAAAATAGCTATACAAAAGGCGACTACAAAACCTCTTGACCGTTAGCAGTCTGTGGCTACTGGTTATAAGAAAAGCTTCAAAATTCCATGTAATCCTAAAGGTCTAACATGTTGAAGTGGTTTCTATACAAGTTTCTACAGGCTTGATAATAACGACTCCTGCTGGGGTATTTTCACAGGCAAATATCTTAAACACCTATATTCAAATATTTGCCAGGAAGTCCTGGCCTGGCCATGGGGCTTGCACAATGACCTATGAATGAAGCCCGAATACAATACAAAAACCGGGATTATTATTACAAATTTCTATACACCTTCCGCAGTTCCTACAATTTCACACAGTCATCTTATTAAGTATGGTGTCTGTATTTTAAAGCAATGAAAACAATTAATAATTGATAATTGTTTTTAGAAAATGAAGTAATGAAGCACAAAATATTGTAAGGTGGAGTGGATTTAATTTCTTGACCATGCTCTAGATATAGACAGGAGAATCAGGCAATATTTATATATTTTTATATAAACATGCACATAAAAAGAAATCATTAATATATTAACACAGGTGTATTAAATGTGTCATGTTTTATATATGCGTATGTAGTAAATCTATAAAATTTTACATAAATTAAAGGATGTAGGGCAAGCACATGATGTTTTATGGCTGAGCTTGGTTGCATGTGTTGACACAGATTTAGGAAAGGAATGTTCAAGATGTTTATTCAGCAGCTATTAAGTGTAAAATTGTGGGTATTATGACACATGGTCTATTGAAAGGCAAGGTATGTTTGTTCGACAACACCTCGGCACATTATTTAATCAGTTGATATTATGTGTCAGGTTATTGTGACACATGGTCTGTAGACAGGCACATTATTTAATCAGTTGATATGTGTTAAGCATATAGTTAGTTTGACACATGGTCTATAAAAAGGCAAGGTTTAACAACACCTCAGCACATTTCTCAGCGGATATTAGGTATGAAGAAATTAATCGAAACAATATATTCTGCTAATAGAGATAGTACACTGATAGCAGGATATAATTATGTATTATCACAATAGTCTTGTAACAGTATTGTTGCTGGAACACTAGGATACAATTTTTAACAGAAATGCACTACATTATCATTGAAGTTCATGCAGCATGACAAAAAAATGCTATAGTTATTGTGGAGCATAAATAATTTATTAGTCTTGCTTCAGTTAATCTGCATGTAACAATGCACTATACGGCAGGAAATGATGTCCACCATTCTCCTAGCATGTCATATTGCTATGTATACATCTTGCAATCAATAGTGAAATACAGGGAATGAAAATACATGTACATGTAATAACCGTTTCCATTCAGTTGGGAGGAAGTATTACAATTAAATATCCTTTTTCTTTTTTTCAAGCTACTTATTTCCAGAATTTGGAATACGATTGGCAAATAGATCTATACATGTATATATGTATCAATATGTATCTGTATTAATGCATTATTGCCTATATCAATGCCTATATTAATAAAGCATTTATCCATCAACAACACAACATGAAGTTTGCAAATTATACATGAATCTGCAACATTCCAACATGGAATGAAGATTACAATAACCGTTTCGATTCAGGTGGGAGGAAGAATTACATTTAGATATCGTGTCTTTTTTATTTGATTAAACTACGGTACACTTATTTCCAGATTTTGGAATATGATTGGTAGATGTTGTATCACTATGTATATTTATAATTAAACACAGGGGACGCAGAGCATGATAAAAATTGTGAGTAGGGGCAAGTGAAAGTGGGGCGAGGTCAATGTGTGAACATTTTTAAATGATATGGTAAACAACTTTTTGTCAAAAAGTCTAATAAGTGGGTGGATGGCCGCCACAGCATCCCTGTTCCACAAGCCATGATGCATATTGCCTATATCAATGACAATATGAAAGAATTTATTCATGAACAATGTAACATGAATCTTGCAATTTATATCTGCAACATTCCAAGATAGATGGTATGTTTATTGTGTTTTCAAACGAGACAATACAGCCTGCAGGTTAAACAGACGGAATGTGTGCCAATCTATTTAATCAAAACAGCAAACTTTTTCTCTCAATTCTAACCTCAAACTTTAATACTTTAAGTTAGTCCAGCCCTTGAAAATGAACAAACAATAACGATAAGTCGTACGGCAAATCATACACTCATGAAAATCTCATTACAAGAAAACTGCCGGGGTCTGAAATGATCTCTTTATGAAGGAATATTTACACACATTGCTTAATAAGTGATCGCGATGGTCCGTCAGGCGCAATGCCGCCACGCTGGCGCTACTGTTCAAACAGACTAGCCAGCGCGGGCGGCCATGTCGGGCCATGTCGGCAGAGTGGTAAACCAACCAAACCAGCCCAGCCTCCATCAGCACAATTAGACACATGGCCAGAGACACCCGTGTTATTCACAAACACACAACCTTGTTTGAATTTCCTTTCAATCCATCCAGCAAGGGATTAACCCCCCAAAAACCTTTGTCTGTAATTGATTACGTCGTCGACAAGTTTTGTGTGGAGAATTTTTCACCGGTTTTCCGACCCGATAATGAGGAGGGGAGGTGGACGAGAACTAGCCGATTTGCTGCCAATAACATCAGAATTCCATCAGTGGTGTTACGCGACTGCAGACAACTAGCCAATATAGACCCCACTTCCACTTCACACATACATGTATTCCAAATCATGCTGCATTTCTAGCAACCATCAACACATCTTGAACATAAACTGCATCTGTTGCATTCGATTTGATGTAATTTTCAACAGTATCCAAGTGGCATGTTGATATTGTGTTGATGCCCTTTTATACCCATCAGGAATAAATCAGAGAATGCTGTCCATGCCATAAAACAAGATGTATGTTATTTCTTGTCATGTTGCTGTTCATGTGTGTTGGCTAACCAAAAAAATGTCAAGAAATGGGGAAAAATCCATCTACTTTCTATATACATGTACTATAAAACAGATCCATTATCAAATTCCACCAAAAAAAAATTTAAAAAAAAAGAGTCCTTTACTTGATGTTATTCTAATAAGTGCACATAAAATATTTTCAATAGAATTTTAAATAAGTTTGACACGGTCAATAAAATGAGGAATTTTCTTTGATATCCGAAAATAATTTAATTCTTTTAATATTACTATGCAAATCGATTTTGTTTTTCTAAAACATGCTCCAAAAACACTGTTATAGATTTGAATATTTTATTGGTACTTGTACTTTGATGTATTTTTTTATAAAAGAAATATATTGTGATCACTGATGACAAAATAATTATGTGGACAGATGGCTCGTAACAAAACAATGTTTGCTCTGCAATAACAGAGACAAAAGCTTTTATCATTTAATGTTTCAAACTTGTAAAAAATACCATCTAATTTATTCAACAGCACAAATTAATTAAGTGAATACTGGCACGTTTTGATAGAAGTCACTACAAATTGTTCAATTGCACTCTCATAATGTTTCTTGTTTTAAAAATGTCTCCTATTTGTGAATGCTACAACAGCGATAAACACAAAATCCTCATACCTTCGAATGTGACACTTCCATTTTTTATAAACCAGAGGCATGTTCAAGAGGGCAAGCTTTCGCAAACAATTTGACTGGTATCCATCATGTTCTATCATATCACATTAAGTTAATGTTAGGCACAAACACTAGTCTAGCAAGTGACCGAAAGTACTCGCACTCCTGAACCTGCCTTCAATCTGTCAACTCATCAAAAGTAAAGTTTGTTTTATTTAATGACGCCACTAGAAACACATCGATTATAAATCAGCGGTTATTCGACGTCAAACGCATGGTTATATTGACACATTGTCTCAGAGGAAACCCGCTGTCGCCACTTCATGGGCTACTCTTACCGAAAAACA
>JAULBR010083802.1:0-10098 GCA_032355825.1 Melanodrymia aurantiaca
CGTGTTGTGTGCTATTCTGTCTATGGGATAGTGCACATAAAAGACCCCTTGCTGTTTTTTGGTAAGAGTAGCCCATGTGGGTTTCCTCTGAGACCATGTGTCAATATAACCATGTGTCAATATAACCATGCGTCTGACGTCCAATAACCATTGATTCTTCTTTTTTCTTCTTTTCGTTCCTTGATTTATAATCGATGTGTTTCTAGTGGCGTCGTTAACTAGAACAAACTTCACTTTCTTGTACAGAGCTACGTCCCACTCTATGACATAAGAAAGTCCGGGGAGAGAGATGTATCTCAGCACAAGAGCGTCCACCTCAGGTTGAAAGTGTTGAAGGATCGATCCTCCGCAATGGACCTGTTGGGTTATTTCTCATTCCAACCAGTGACTCGTGACTGATCCATCAAAGGAAATTCACATAAAATATACCTTGCTGTTATTTAGTAAAAGTAGCCTGTACGTGTGGCATCAGCGTGTAATTTCCTCTTTGATCATATGTCGATATAACCTTGCATTTGACATCCAACAACTGTTGATGATAAATCGACGTGTTCCAGTGGTGTCGTAGAACAATCTGTATATTTTTTTAAATGTAAGATCCCTTACATTGCGACAATGCATCGGAGATATGTTTGATATCAAATAGCTAATGATTAATTGATCAATGTTATCTAGGGTTGTCAATTTGTCAAACCCCCAAACTTGATCTTTTTATGAGACAAATGTATAGCGATTACAACATTTTTATGACAATGTTATTCTGATATTAATTACAACTGCAGCTCAGCCCTTTCGCTTACATTCTCAAAGTTTAGCAATAATATTATACATGTAATTTTATGTAAAATCCATGAATAAAAATGTGATAGATTGGACAAAAAACTGAAATTAAGGCCCTTACAATTTTAAAGCCATTACAACAAATCAAAGTGCTTACAATTCCCTTATAATAAATGAAAGCTCCTAGTTAAACAGGTAATGAGTAGGGGCACCCTACTCATTATGGCCCTGGTGAAACCTCTGCTGCTTGTATATAGGGATTACAACATTTTTATGACAATGTTATTCTGATATTAATTACACCTGCTTGAATAGGGATTACAACATTTTTATGACAATGTTATTCTGATATTAATTACAACTGCTTAGATCACCGTGCCAATTCTCAATAGAATCTTACAGATCAGAAGTAAATAATCAAAAACACCTGTCATGAGAAGATTCAGTATTGATTTTATGCAAACATTTAACACCAGTCGTCATGCATCGTGGTTAGACCACCCGGTTACTGGGTTCAAATCCTGCCAGAGTACTGGTTCCAACCCTAGTGATTGCTTTGCAAGTCTCAATGGGTAATTTGCACAAAACATGAAATCTCTATCCAAACCAGTTACCAATCCATTGAAATTTAAGAACACAGAATTAAAAACCGGTAATTTAAGTCAAACCCATCACCAAATGCTCTAAACAAAACAAAAAAGGCAAGAAAAAACTCCAATACAATAGAATAAAAGAATAACTCACCTTTACAATAGTATGTTTATACTAAGTTATGTGTAGCTCAATTGTGTATAAGTTTTCTTCGTTCAAACAACAGCACCCAAATATAAGCAAAGTTTCACATATCAAATACAATTCATTCAGTAATTACATTCACAGTTTGTTGCTGTATCAATTCTTCTGATCCTAAATAATGGAATATGTTTGACAAACCATCAAAAACAAGCCATCAAAAACCATCCACCAAAAACAAGCCATCAAAAAAAAAGCGCCAGTATCTCATAGCCGTTTCATAAATACATGAAACTTAAACCAGCCTGCTGTCATTACCTCCCTCCTAGACATGACGACAAGAAACATCTTCACCGTGCAACATCAGCGCAGGTTATTTACTAAACTGTGTTATAACAAACTCCTATCCAGTTTAACATTACATGGTAATGTGTTCACCGTCAGGACAGGCAGGTGAGCCAGCCACTCATGCATTATCTCTCCGACTGAATTTTTCCCAATAATATAATAGCCACAGATGTTCCAATCGTCTCAAATGGTCATGAATACATTACATTGTATTCCTATCTACCATCATGGTCATAACCTATCATCATTTGAATTTAAACGCCTAGTATATTCTCTTTCTAAAAAGCCGGTATGCTGATCCACATAGACCGGATCAGTGACTCAGGTAGCACAGACACTGAAATAGTCGACTGTAAATAAAGAGACACAAAGGTCTGAGGTTCCGTGAATCGGTTGTACACAATGCATTTGGCGTACCCACCTAGTTTGTTATGAATAGGTCCATTATATAAAGCTTTCTTGGCTCGTTTTATACCTCAATGCCATATAAAAATAGGGAGTTTGTTTTCCTATACATACTGAGGGAATAGTTGTGCAGTGGAGCCAATTATGGTACATTGAAGGTGAAAAATTACATGTACATGTCTAAGATACCTCGTTACAGAGATAACGATACGTGATAAAATTGGATAATTAACCAGACTGTTAGGCATCACACAAATGATGGTTTTGAGACATAGGCAATATCATACTTTTTCCCTTATATACAGTGAAACCCCTCTAAACCGAACACACTTGGTACCAAGTAAAATGTTCAGTTTAGAGGTGTGTTCAGTTTATTGAGGTTTAAATACAGCACATAATTAAGGCTGTTTGTGACTTTGAAATATGTTCGGTTTAGAGGGAATTCTGGTTTACTGAGGGTCCAGTTTCACTGTACATAGTTATATTAAGACATCTTTTATAGGTACCGTACATACATGTATAGCATATCAATTTATACACTTTTTTTAGTATATATACAGAACAATACATACGTGAGAATTTGATAAGTTTATTGCATACAATATGTACAATGGAGTTTAGAGTACAGAATGAAGAAACATCTTTCTCGTTTCAATTATGATGTGCATTATTTATCGGTTTATTTGAGTTTCAGTCGATCATGACAGCAAGATGTATTAATATACGATATCACACTATCTATAGCTAGCTATGTATGGAATTTATCAGTTAATGAAAATTTAATTGAAGTGGTAATTATATTTATTTTTTGAAATGATGAACATGCAACACAATTCGTTTCATTTTTTTATTTTATCATTTAAAAATAGAATAACTTTACAAATGAATATTATGTTTTATAAAATCCATAGACTAATTGGGGAACATTGTATATAATGCAATTTTATGGAGTGCAAAAAACAATTATGGACCTTGGCTTCTGGCCTCAGACAATATTTGTTTTCGTGGCTCCATAAAACATTATATCGACCTCACCATGCATAGTGCCATATTTGCCTAATTGCCAAGTAATTTCGAAAATGCAATGCAAAAGTTTTTTTTTAAATGTTTGTGTAAATATTCATTGTTCAAGGTTTTCTTTGGTCAACATTTTTTGGTTTTATAATTTTAAATAATTCATGGCTACATCATAATTATACAATAGAATCTCGAACATGGAAGGGTCGAATACATGGCAACGCTCGAACCAAGATCGAAGTCCCGATTTAAACATTTATATTAAGTTGCTGATGCTTGGGTCGAACTACCCGATTAGTCAAACAGTTTCTCGAGCACCGACGGTGTTCGAGCCAACGGGATTCAACTGTACATGCATATTTAATTTGAAAATAACAGTTGTTTTTGGACATTTAGATTCTACTTGGTTAATTTGCTTTTAAATGTGTAACGGTAGCAATTGTGACATAAAACAGAACTTGCCTGTACAAATCAAATGCATTTTTTCAATTAAGGGCATTATAGCAAATCAGCTGTTAAGACAGCATGCCTTTAACATTATTATATTCTTCAACACTTCAAACCTTCTAAAAAATATAATCAGCATAAGAAACTATCAAATAAAACCCCCATTAATAAGCAACAAAAATAAAGTTGAAAGCTTTTTTTAATTATTAATCAGAACAAACAATAAGTTAATGGAGCTGAAGAATTATTAATCCACTTTCATCGCTTTAAAGAAATGATCCAAATCTTATGGATTAATTCAATAGATTTCCCTTTCTGTGCTGTGTAGTTCTCTTTTAGTGTAAGAGCTGAAAACAATGTTCGCCGTCAAATTGAACCAATCAATAAGCGCCGAATACATGCTGCTTAACTCGTGGCCCTCATATCAACACGGGCCGATTAGAAAGAAAGTTATTAAAGAGAAAACGTTATTGATCATCTATAGTCAATAGCGTTCACTGTCAACATAGAAACTAGACAGATATTACCTCAATCAAAATTAATACAAAGTTATTGATACTAAGATATAAATTGTAAACCACAGTTCTGATGGAATATAATGATATCCTTACAAGAGACACAGGGACTTTCTGGGTGTAAGTCTGGAATGAGTTGGGAAAAAAGATAGTTTGTTTAACGACACAGCTAAAGCACATTGATTAAAAAGACAAAAACTCAAAATTAATACAAAGTTATTGATACCAAGATATAAATTGTAAACCACAGTTCTGATGGAATATAATGATATCCTTGCAAGATACAAAACTTTCTAAGTGTACATCTCGTATGGGTTGGAAAAAAGATAAAGTGATAAAGTTTGTTTGTTTAATGACACACCTGGAACACATTGATTAATAGACAATAACTTGTGAGTAATGAGGAATTACAGATTATCTTTTCTCCCAAGAGAAATTAATGTTCCACAAGGGACAGATGATCTGTAATTCCAAGTACCGAGTAGGTTATTGTATATATTAACCGTAGTCATAATCACGCAAATAAATAGTTATTAAGACTTTTATGTTTGGTCGTCGTCCTATATTTATTGCAATGACTAAAACACCATGGATAACTTTATGCCACGATGTGAGATTAGGAGCTTTCAGCAACTGTTAAAATACAATCTATTTCAGTGTTAGCGACTATATATTCCATTTCTAACTTGATGATAAAGATAAAGTTTGTTTGTTTAATGACGACACTGGATCACATCGATTATAAATCAGCAGTCATTAGACGTCAGACGCATGGTCTCAGAGGAAACCCGCTGTCGCCGCTACCTGGGCTACTCTTCCAAAAAACAGCAAGGGGTCTTTTATGTGTACTATCCCATAGACAAGATAGCACACACCACGGAATTTGATAAACCAGTCGTGTATCACTAGTTGGAACAGAAAATAGCCTATAAAATGTTTTGCCCTGTGAAGGATCGATCCCTTGACCCATTCTGCCACAGGCAGGCATTCTACATGTACCACCTAGACTACGTCCCACCCCTAACGTGATGGTGTTATGCTACATGTACATCATGAGATCCAAGAAAAATGCTTTATATCATCTCTATATGTTTTCTCCTATGGGTAATAATTAATTATCAGCTAATTGATGTCAGCTAATCATATACTGATTAGCAGTACGGGGGACTGTTGTGCCCTTTCCCACTGACAGAACAACACACACCATAGCATTTGA
Source organism: Melanodrymia aurantiaca (assembly GCA_032355825.1). Classification (NCBI taxonomy): domain Eukaryota; kingdom Metazoa; phylum Mollusca; class Gastropoda; order Neomphalida; family Peltospiridae; genus Melanodrymia; species Melanodrymia aurantiaca. Next base: position 5,461 of record JAULBR010083802.1, read on the forward strand.
GTTATCAGCGATGGATTTCTGGTTAGAATGGGAGTGTACATGTATTTAGGATAAATTGATTTGGCAATAATATAGTATGCTTACATATTTTTGAAGGCTTTACAATACGTTTAAGCAAGACTCTGAACTTTCCCACTGACCGTACAGCACACACCATAGCATTTGAATTATCAGCGATGGATTTCTGGTTAGAATGCAAGTGTACATGTAATATAAATTGATTTGACAATAATATTGTATGCCTACGTATTTTTGAAGGCTTTACAGCACAATTAAGGAAGACTCCGCTACTAAGTGGATATTTTTTGCTTTATGGGGTTGTTAGATGTTCGACAGTTAATAGAATGTTCATCCAGCGAGGGAATGTTTATGACTGGGACAAAACGGATGGGTCAGTGTAGGTGGCAATTACTTTAATGACCTGCTATCCGATCAATAGAGACATTATTACAACCAGTAATTAGTCTTATACAACTCTAACATTTTCACAGCATAGAAAATTACCCATCGATATATAATACTCCAAATCACAACAAGACCATGGAGAGTATAACTGAATGTGTATTTCTGCACTAGGCTCAAAGGGACATAATGACAAAGTCAAAATCTTTTCATTAAAATGATGAAAATGTCAAAGCTACATGTAGAACCGAGATTCAGTCTCTGTTGCTATTACCGCATCCATTTGAAGTATGTGAGGTCAAAGGATGGATCCTCCTGTTATAGATACACTCATTGGTTTTTTTCCTATTCCAGACAAAGGGTAATGTCTGGTTAGGGTTTAATCTAGAAAACAAATCGACCGAAAAAATGGTCTAGATGATTCCCTGCTGGTACATCAAAGATTGTGTATGTGATATCCACAGTATAGTCTATGTGGCAGCATCAAGTTTGTAATGAGACCATGTGTCAACATAACTGCACAGATATATATCAAAACTTGATCACAGAGGAAACCCACTTCTACCACATAGGTGCATCTTCATCAAATAACAGTAAGGGATCTTTTTTCACAGACAGGATAGCACACATCACAGCCTTTGATGGACCAGTCGTGGATCACAGTTTGGAACAGGAAATAACCCAATGGGTCCACTGAGGTGGATAGATCCTTTGACCCATCGAGTCATGGATCACAGTTTGGAACAGGAAATAACCCAATGGGTCCCCTGAGGATAGATCCTTTGACCCATCGAGTCATGGATCAGAGGTTGGAACAGAAAATAACCCAATGGGTCCCCTGAGGAGGATAGATCCTTTGACCCATCGAGTCATGGATCAGAGGTTGGAACAGGAAATAACCCAATGGGTCCACCGAGGAGGATGATGAATCATTCGACCTATCAAACCTCAGACAGACGCTCTTGCGCTGAGCTACGCACGCCCCACTTCTGCAATCTTCTACTGCACTTGCGAACCCGTGTGTGTATTATTACACATGCTTATTTACAGTAGATGTTGCGGAAGAGCACTTTCCTCTATAAATATTTCCTTAGGTAAGAGAATATGGCACAAGTGTGTGTGTATTGAGTGATAAACATTGTAAAGTTACCAGACCATGAGGCATGACGTGTATCCTGGGATATCACATCTGATGACTCTACACTTTGCAAAAACACATCCAAATGTTCCCTAGGCGAGTAGCATTTCAAGACAAACATATAACGTGATACAATTGATTCTACCTGTTAAATATACAGTTGAAACCCGTTGGCTCGAACACCATCGGTGCTCGAGAAACTGTTCGACCCATCAGGTAGTTCGACCCAAGCATCAGCATCTTAATATAAGGAATTAATGCAAAAATAATTTGGGACTTTGATCTTGGTTCGAGCGTTACCATGTATTCGATCCTTCCGCATTCGAGCCAATGAGATTCTACTGTTTGATTCCCTAGGTGGGTAGCATTTTAAGGCAAACATATAATGTGATGTGATGCAATTGATGCTACCTGTTAAGTATATTTTTGATTCCCTAGTTGTGGAGCATTTCAAGACAAACATATTCAGTCAAACCTGTCTTAAGCAGCCACCTAAAAGAGTAACAAAAAAGAGGCTTCTTAAGCCAGGTGGCTGCTTAATACAGGTCGTAATGCACTAAAATTGATCATTTGCTTTAATATTAAGGTGACCCGTTAAGACAGGTGGCTGCTTAATATAGGTGGCCACTCAAGCAGGTTTCACTAGAAATCTGGTATGAGATTTTAAGAAACAAACGCAGACACCAAATATTCTGCAAATCTGTTGTTATTTAAATACAGCAATTTGATGACAATTAGACTGTGCATGCAGTATGGATTGTGTAAACCAAGTCTTTATGGATCACATTGATTAATAGGTTTTTGGTTTTTTTCTTTTTGATTAATAGTTATTGGATATTTGATGTCAAACACACGTTTATGTCGAAACATGTTCTTTGAAATGCAGTGTTATGCTATAGGTCATAGCTATATTAAGTCAAGAATTTCAGACATTTGTGAATCATGTACATGGTTAAACAATCTTTGAAACTCAACACTCAAGGTATGAATAAACAAACCTACTGAAGAGTAACTGTGCAAGCAGAGACATAACGTTTAATAGTCTGACGAATTGAAAACACAACATAAAAATGAGTCGTAAAACTTTATTTGCTATATATATAAGTAATGCAATCCATGACAACCTATTTTTATCAAATGTTGTACCCACATGATGACCTACATGTATTGTCATCAAGAGTTGTGTGTAATTCACAACATATTTTTATGTAAGTCATTACAGCTTAATTTCCATCAAGAGTTGTAAGTCATTACAGCTTAATTTCCATCAAGAGTTGTAAGCCATTACAGCTTAATTTCCATCAAGAGTTGTAAGCCATTACAGCTTAATTTCCATCAAGAGTTGTAAGCCGTTGCAGCTTAATTTCCATCAAGAGCTGTAAGCCATTACAGCTTAATTTCCATCAAGAGTTGTAAGCCATTACAGCTTAATTTCCATCAAGAGCTGTAAGCCATTACAGCTTAATTTCCATCAAGAGTTGTAAGCCATTACAGCTTACCGGTAATTTCCATCAAGAGCTGTAAGCCATTACAGCTTAATTTACATCAAGAGCTGTAAGCCATTACAGCTTATTTTCCATCAAGAGTTGTAAGCTGTTACAGTTTAATTTACATCAAGAGTTGTAAGCCATTACAGCTTAATTTCCATCTAGAGTTGTAAGCCATCACAGCTTAATTTACATCAAGAGCTGTATGCCATTTTTATGTGCTCTTTCCCACAGACAGAACAGCACATACACGAGAGACTTTGATGGATCATGCAGTCGTGGATCTCTGATTGGAATGGGAAATAACCCAATGGGTCCACTGAGGACGATCGATCATTCAATCCATTGAACATCAGGTGGGTCATCTTGCACTGTGCTACATCCTGCTTCTCGCAGTGTATCGAATGTTGTTTTATAGGAAATCATTCTCCACCAGCCTCCTCTCTTCCACTTGCCCTTCCTGACACCCCCCCCTCCCCCACCATTCCCCTCGATCACTTAAACCACAGTAACAAATCTTCCTAATGGCAACACTTTATTATATGCCCACTTTCAATTTTCTTCATTAAAAAACTGACATCCAGCTGAAAGTTTTCTTTATATCACTGGTTTCAAGTCTGACAGTGAACTGCCAGATATTAGCCGATATCCAGTGAACTGCCAGATATTAGCCGATGTCCAGTGAACTGCCAGATATTAGCCGATGTCCAGTGAACTGCCAGATATTAGCCGATGTCCAGTGTAGTGGCTAAGTGGATTAAGATAAAGTTGGTTTGCTTAACCACATCACAGAAGCAAATTGATTAGTAATCATATTCATGGGACGCAAGTAAAAAGCAGTGGACACTGTATTGTTTACAAAGTAAATCACCAACATATATTCCTGCATAAAATCATGTGTACAAAAAAACTGTACATATTCTGAATGTTAACAGTTTTCAGTAGCATCTTTCATTTAATATTATTTCAAGAAAATAGGGCTAATGCTGCATTTACATTATTTGAAGGATGTTTATTGTAGTCCTTATACATGTACATGTACTTAGCAAACGTCATTTTGAAAGAAATTCATCTACATATTTTTAAATACATGTACCTTACACTTTTTATACCTTACTTAAAAAAGAAAACTAAAACAATTAATTGAAAATAAATAGTAGCACACATAATTATTTGCATAAATAACCACTGCCACAAATTAAACCAATCACTTTTGGATTTCATATGGTGCAGCATGCAGCAGCTAAATAAATATTCTACCGCCTTGCGTTCAATAGGGCGAGCGCTCGCGAACAATTTGATTGGTACCGATTGTGTACGATCATATCACATTCATTTAATATTTGATTCAAACACCAGTGACAAAACGTTTCGTCTTGGTAGCTAAACGCTCACCCTATTGAATCAAATACTGGTGGCCAATCATGAAATGTTAGAAATCTTTATTAAAATACAGGACACGCTCTATTCAGAAAGTGGGCCAGCGTAATATTGAGTAATTGGAAAGGCTACAAGAAACGCAGGACAATACGATTCCAGACTGAAGCCAGACTTAAAGGAGATGATAGGAACAGTTGTGTAATGACACTGACACCTCTAATAGCGATGCGA
>JAULBR010083813.1:0-13475 GCA_032355825.1 Melanodrymia aurantiaca
GTCTAAGAAAAAACTTAAGTCTCTACGATTGTGACTTCAGTTCTGAGAAAGAAAAAAACCCCTAGACATAAGTTTTGGACTTTTCTTACGTAAGTCTTAAGTTTCCTCCTGATGTGTCTTAAGAATTCTACAAAAGCTTAAGCTTACGTTATTGTCTTATCTTATTCAGTTTAATGTAACTTAAGTCAAAACTTAAGAAAAACTCAAGTTGTTTGATAAATACCGCCCCAGGTGACAGCGCATCTAAAAACAAATAGAACCGTTACTGCCTGTTCAGTCTCTTGTTTCTATTTTAAGCACAACTGAGCGGGACGTGGCGGGATGGGTCGAGGGATCGATCATCCACAGCGCAAAACCTTTCATAGGCTATTTTCTGTATCAAATTCCGTGTTGTGTACTATCCTGTCTGTAGGATAATGCACATAAATTTTATACTCTTGCAGTTTTTCGGTAAGAGTAGCCGATGCACGGGCGACAGTGGATTTCCTCTGAGACCATGTGTCAATATAACCATGCATCTGATGTCCAATAACAGTTGATTTATAATCAATGTGTTCCAGTTGCGTCGTTAAACAAACTTTATTATTATTATTTAAGTTACCGGTACTTTTATCACATGCAAAGGCATGTCCCAAATAATAGTACCCGGATCTCGAATAGAACCCGGGTCAACCATGCATCTGAAAAAACCCACCTTGGTTGTAATCAACTATAGTGAAACTTGTCTATAAAGGCTACTCAAAGGACCTACAAAACGTGTCCTTAATATACAGGTTAAAATACATGCATATACATGTATATAATATAATAGTCTGAGACAACGTAGGGTGACGCAGTGTGTTAACTGAATGGGATCTAGCACAGTGGTTATAACGTTTGCCTGAGGTGTTTGAAGTAGAAGGATCGATCCTCGATGCAAGAAAACTTCTGAAGTTTCCGAAAATCACCTGGTGAAAACTGTGGACTTCATCAGGGTGAGTAAAGTGCAGGATAGGAATGATCCTAATAAGTTTGTACGCTGAAAGCTACAAGAAGATACCTCAGCGGACCAGTAATAGAAAGGTTTCTTTCCACCCTCGTTCCAGTGAGTGGTCCACGAATTGCCGCAACCCACAGTGTTGTTTATATGAACAATATACCGGATAAAATCTCAGGGCTATGGATCCCTTAAAACATTGCGTCAGATTAATATATACATGTATAAATAAATCTATAAATATAATATGTACCTAATATTTTAAAATAAATACGATACATGTAGGGCCTACATGCACACACTTCTTAAACACAAGTCATGGGCGTAATTGTTTTTAATAAAGTGTTGGGGACCGTTTGTGACAAATATTTGTGTTGAGTAACCACCGTTCACCCAGAACAGATGTCTTTGGTGCATTCTGTTCGTATACAATACATTACTGCGTGGTAATGTGGCAATTTGCACGTTGGTGCCCCCACCCCCACTCCCAAAAGTGATGGAGACAGTTATTACACCCATGCTTAAACACAAGCATTCATTATTCGTTTGTCTTAAACTTATGGTCCCTCAACTAAAATATTTGATGGGACCGCGACTGACACAAACAATATTTCCGTCTGTGCACGGATTTTTTGTGTTTTAAGTTGCCTTTCCTTTAAACATGTTCCATGCACGTGCAACGGAGCTTTTCATTATAGTTTTAGGGGTTACAAGTTCTAATAGCACCCACATTAAGTGAAAAGTAACTTGGTCTATGTACAACTGACAAAAGAAATAGAAAATGCTTGCGCTTTTGTAAACACTGGATCAGCTGTTGAACAGAAGTCACTTTCAGGTATTAGTGTATAAGTGTGTCGGGTAGCGTTTCCATCTGGAACGGGCGGGGGTGGACACAAATGTACGTGCGTGGGTGAACACAAATGTACGTGCGTGAAACTTAAAGATCGGCAAATTTAACGCCTTTTTTGGTAACAACAATAATAATGTCTTTGAACAACAGTTCCAACTTCCCTATTTATAAGTTAATGCAGGTTGAAGATGATCGTGAAACAAATAACAAATATCAGGATGATGAAGGCAGCGAAAACGTTGAACACGTTTCCATTCCTCTCCAAAAGCAGGTAAATTTTCTCAATAATTATTTATTATCAATATCATTTTTGACAATATCAATGATGTTGACGAATACAGGGGCGGATGCATGATTTTGGTAAAGGGGGGGGGGGTGCTGGAAAAAAGGGCACATAGATAAATATACTTACCGGGACCATGGAAGGCAAAGCACGTTTTTCAGCAATAACCGATACGTGTAAACGTTTGTTTTTTTTAAATATTTCTAAAAAAATTGGCACTTGGACTCGACAAGGGGGTGTTCACCCCCGGCACCCCCTGTATCCGCGCCTGGAATAGCTGAATTTGCTGTATATTGTGATAATATTAATAGATGATATTTGTATAAATGGTTTCCAGATGTATACGTCGTAATTTTCAAGAGATAAAAATTAATAGACATGTTATTTGATTTGTATTGTTAATTACACAATATTTAATGTTCTATTATAATATAACTAATTATTAGTGAGATAATATAAAAAAGCAAAGTTCAACATAATGAAATCAACGATTGAGATGGTATGTGTATATAATATTTAAGTACATGTATGTAGTTTAGACAGCGTTAGGCTTAACTCCAAAACATTATATACACTTATTTGAAGTATACTCAATTTTTACATAAATTCATTTTTCTATTTGAAAACAGGTTGAAGATTATGGACATTTTGTGACACCGCCAGAATCTGAAAGTCCTCAGTCGATATCGGATGATTCTGGCTGCGCAGACGACTTTCCAAAGAACCTGCAGTGTTACGAACAGGTCCAGACAGTGATGGAATGGAAATCCCAGACAGTGATGGAATGGAAATCACAGAAGCTCTCCCTGTACAGTCCTGTTCGGTGGACACCGTTTTGGCCTATGGGCGATGTAGACCATGCAGGTTTCGAGGGCTTTGAGGAGGATATCTACAGACATCGTCTTAGCGTGGAGAGAAAATTCCATCCAGTCAAGTGCCTTTCTAAACAACCAGAAATAAGTCCGGTGATGCGTGGACTGTTGGTGAACTGGGTGACGTCATTGTGTCGACAGAACATGTTGAGTCAGAGCACGCTGTTCTTAAGCATTAACATCATCGACAGAGTCCTTTCTGTTGTCGTCGTCGCCAATGATTGTTTGCCCCTGCTTGGAATTACGTCGGTACTCGTTGCAGCCAAACTGGAAGAAGTAACTCCACCTGAAATATCCGATCTTCTCGATGGAATGAAGGACACGCGAGCGTCAGTCAAGGAGCTGGAGCAATCGGTACTGATGGCAATCAAGTTCGACCTGATGGCACCGACATCCCACTTCTTCTTGGAGTACTTTGCAGCGGCCTGTGTTGGAGAATCGTTTGGTGTAGATCCTGAATGTCTCAAACAAGCTCGGGCGTGTTCGCGGTGCGTGCTTCAGTTATCGCTTCAAGACTATGACTTGTGTCAGTACTCACCTTCGCTATTGGCTCTGTGCGTGTGGAAGTCTACAATAAGACAAATCGGTGTTACGGACGGGGGGTATTATCCGTTTGGTATATACCGTACCCGGGGCAAGTACGATAAATGTTTGTCCAAGGTCAAGTCTTTCATCAGAACCCTCATGGACAGCTATCCCGATATCTTCAATATCAGCGAAAAGTTTCAAAATTTGCATGACGTTGATTGAGGCATACATACATTATATATATACTGTTTAAAATCAATGGTTGCTTCGATAAAGCAATGAGTGCTAATCATGTGCAAGTTATGCGATTGACATTATCACCTCCATAAAGGTGGTCTCGGCTATGTCTGTGCATGTGTAGTTCGTTGTATGGCCAGTGCCAACACAAAGTGCAGTGTGGTGTAGCTGTTCACTATTACAGGATTTGTAATAATTTGAAGTTATTTTCCCTCAGGGCCAAATGTTGCTAACAAGGGGGCAGTTACACATCCCAAAAATATAGATTTCAAAATTTCCGTATACTCTTGCGCCTTCCAAGAATTCATCTGCCTTCTCCCCCACCCCCACAAAAAGATCCTAGCTATGGCCCTGAATTGTCCATTCGAACAAAAAATCAGCGTTGTGATCTGCAAGATTTAGAATGTAATAAACCATTGTCTCTCTGGTATAACATTTCTCAGTTAAATCGTTTCTGTATCATAATTATCATGTTGTCACGTTTAGATTGTTGGGGGGAAATGGATATAATTATACGCTTAATTTTGTTGATGATTTATTTAAGACATGAAACATGTCGTTCTTGTCTTGCAATGTCATATAAAGACATTGACAATTGTTGTTATTTTGTAAGTTAAATTTATCTTAATAAGTTGTTTGAATATCATTATTACAATTTTTTGTTATTGAGACAATCATTGCAACTTTGCCTAACATGCACCAATCTTCAAGCCTGTTTCCGTTTTGTTAAACAACTGTTGTATAAAAACATCCTTGAATAATAATTATTATTGTTTTATTTTATTACATTTATATCATAGTTGATATCACAACATGTGCATACTGCAATTGTTTCAGCGCAGAATAATTGTTTGTGTGAAAAGTTATTAAAATTCCTCATCATATGTTTTATTGCCAATTAAGCTCTGTTGATGTCTTGGTTTTTCAGTTCTCATTCTGTGGAAAATGTTCGTCAGCTGATTTGCGGAATGTAATTAAAATAGATATACACAATTCTGTTCCGCAGAAAGTCGTAAATTATTGTGCGTAATTTTTTAAGACTGCGAGATAGGCCTACACACAGACCCGGGTGGAGGGGTGGGGGGAGATATTTTAATGAAAGTGGTCAGGATTCATCACACATGTATAGCGTCCTCCGTAGCGCAGTGGTTAACGCATTGGGTTTAATGCTGGTCGGTACTAGGTTCGAATCCCATTCGTGGCATATGGTATTTTAAACAAGGTGTACTTCCACTTACACTGACCAGTGTCCAAAACTGGTTTCACAAAGGCACATTGCTACTTATCAAATATGAGTAGCGGGTTTCGTCTCATACCAACACTAACTTCTGTCCTGGACAGGCAGACGAGGCAGCTGGTATACGTGACCATGACATACATGCTTGAACCATAATTCGATATAAGCACGTAAATAAGTTATATCTAATTCGATTATCACTGGCCTGCTCTGGACAAAGAAAATTTGTTTAATACTTCAAACATTTTTCGGATAGCCTGGACTTTTTTTAGATCAAGAAATCAGAAACACGAGCCAAACGTTTCCGCTCTGCTACATCTTCAGACAATGGCGTGACCGTAGACATGTTCGAACTAGTTAGCTGCAGATTGTGGCGACGTATTCGTATGATTTACAAAAATCAATTTTAAGCAATATAGGGCCTAATGACATTTCAACATTTTTGTTGATATTTATAATCCTATGCAATTATGTAGATAAACAAGGACATAATATTTATTTTATTCTTACGATATAAATTGTAATATCGTAAGCATAAAATAAAGTTCTTGGGAGCGGGACGTAGTCTAGAGGTAAAATGTCTGCCTGTGGCGGGATGGGTCGAAGGATCGTTCCTCCACAGGCTGTTTTCCGTTCCAGCCAGTGATACACGACTGGTTTATCAAATTCCGTGGTGTGTGTTATCCTGTCTATGGGATAGAGCACATAAAAGACCCATTGCTGTTTTTCGGAAAGAGTAGCCCATGAAGCGCCGACAGCGGGTTTCGTCTGAGATCATGTGTCAATATAACCATGCGTCTGACGTTCAATAACCGCTGATTTATAATCGATGTGTTTCTAGTGGCGTCGTTAAATAAAACAAACTTTACTTTGCTTGTAAAGTAGGACAGTCATCATGGAGTGCTTTACATTTATGGGAGGGATTTACCCGGGTACTTTTACTTTTATTAAAAGTTTTAGTTTAGCCAAGCTCTTTTTTGTTTGTGGCTAGACATATTTAATGTAATATGGCTTTATTTGGGAACCCTTTATTGCAGGTCTCCTACGCTAGATACCATCTTTGATCTCACCAAACATCCCATAAACTGACAAAGCAACACATGCAAAGTTTGAAACGTAGGCTAACTGGAAAATTGTGATAATTTCCCCGACACTGTCGCATAAATATTATCATTTTTATCATAATCATGTCTTCATTCTATTTGACATCCAATAACTACTGATTATTAATCAATTCGTTACAGTGGTGTCGTTAAGCAAACTACCTGTATTGTTACAGTAACAAGCATCCCTCATCCTCACTACCCACACCACCCCCTTAATATTGTGAAATATTTTAGAGATATCGTGGCTTGACGAGCATGCAGTTATTTTCTGTTCCAATGAATCACAACTGGTGTGTGCTGTCCAGTTTATTCCTCAATGGAAATTACACATGAAAGACCCTTGTTGCTATTCAGCAAGAGTAAACTATGTGGCAGCAGCAGGCTTGTTCTAAGACTGCATCATTATGTCGATGTTTTCATTAATAATTATTAATTAACGTGCTCCAGTATATTTGTATCAGTAAATCATATATGTTATGTATATTTAAATACAAATAAGTCATGTTTTTTAGTTTAATTCTGAATCTATACTTCCTGTAGGTGAACAAGAATTGAAATACAAAATAACATCAACAGGTGCAGATGAGGATATTGTTGACCACAATGTAGAAAACCATGGAGATAAAGGATTGCTCACTGACAACGCTGCAGAGAAGTTTAACCTACACAAGAAAATATTTGTTGGAAACCTAGGGTATAGAGTATGTACTTAAACTATTACTTGACACATATTAAATCTATACCGATTTAAATGCTGGTATATACATGTACTGGGTTCAAATCCCAATCGGGGCATGACATTTTTAATCCCAGTAAGTATTGCCTTCAACCCAGAATTAGTGCACTGCAATATTCAATAGGTCGGTGTACACTGACCATATATGTTGTCCATAACTCGTTTTAGGTAGGCCCATAGCAAAGGCTGTGGTATGTCTTATCCTGTCTGGAGAAAAGTGCATATAAAAGATTACTTGTTGCTTATCTAAAAGTAGCTAGATTATTTTGCAGTAGTGGATTCCTCATATAAATATTAACTTCAGTCCTGAGCAGACAATTAAGCTGCATGCCCAGGACAGCATGAACCATATACATGTAGATATAAACATATAAATAAGTTAAAAGTAATCTCTTAACAGTTAGTTTTACTAATTTAATAACACTGACATTTCTTATCTGTTCATGTACATGTATATAATTTATGTAATAAATGTATGCAAGTATGTAGATAAACAAGGACTTAATTCATCGCATCTTCTGTAATTACTCTTTTAGCAATTACAAATTGGTATGTAATTCTCTTTAAACTATATATTCCCAACAGTACTATTGGTCTTTGTTATATTTTCAGGTACAAAGGAAGGAGCTAGCTTCTTTTTTTTCTAAATTTGGAACTGTGTACAAGACTCACGTTGTTATGGATCATCTAAAACATCATTCTAGAGGGTAAATGTCATTATTTTACTATTAAAGCGGTGCACACATCACTCTGGTAGTGACTGATGACTAGTGGTTGTAAAATTCGCTATTACCTTTAAACAAATACCTGGTATTATATTACCAAAGCAATCCTATCAAGATGCACGAGAATGCTGTACCATATAAATTTTGTATTTTTTCAGAATTGCTTTTGTGTACTTTGAACAAAGTGAATATGCTGATCGAGCCCTACAGGCTACAGATGATGAGCTCGTATTAGATGGAAGGTATGTGATAGGTTTATATATAGAACATTTACTGGCTTTTTCTCTCGTTTGCATAACCTTGGTAGGAGTGGAGTTATCAGGACCGACATACTCATGTGGGAACAGTGGCTCTTGCCACCCCCTTTCCTATCCAATAATAATATTAATAGGATCAGTTTCCCTCTTTCAACATTCCCCCTCTGAAAGGCACAGGCACCCATTAATGATGGTGTCTTTATTCTAGCTTCCTCAATATTCAACACGCTGCACTGGTTATTCATTACATTTATCATGGCCCTCAGCTGCACTGCATTGCTTCACTTAAGGGCTTTGTATATATTAGAGCTGGTATGAAGTGTTTCTACTGGCTTCTGCTTCATGGAATTTCTGTTTAATTCAATATGTTAGAGAGTCCCTGATTTGCATCCCCTATTTATATACATTGACTTGTATTTGTGTATTTGTATTGACACCAATATGTGGCACCAAATCACTTGACAGATTCCCCTTATTATTGTTTTTATTATTGTTACTTAAATTTCTACAATTATTAAATTTTAGACTTTTGCGTGTTCATCCTGCAGAAGAATCAAAGCGAACATCGTTCAAGAAATATGAATCATTACCTGATTTCAACAAGGATGAGATTGGTGGGAAGGTGGAAGCTGTACCTAAGGTATACAAGTGTTGAAATATCTGCCATTTTCTGTAATATACAGAAAACATGGTCTCCTAAATTACCAATTTTATATATCTGTAATGAGGAATTAATTTATTGCAAGGATGTAAAGTAATTGTATTATTATATATAGTTTACAAGAATTATAAAATACAAAAAGCTGTTTTTTTCGTTGTTGTTTTTTTTCACCTTCCTTATGTATAATTTACTTTAAATGCATGTATTTATTTCAAACTATGTTGTCCTTTTCCCACTATATTGATGCAAACAAAAGTTATCTACAAAAAATATGTGACATACTCAAACAAAGTATGTATACCATCATGCCTAGACACTAATGATTTTAATTTATATAATGGTATGCATATTATATATCTATAAATGTATGTATGAAAAAGGTTCATTGGTTCTGTTGTTTTGATTTGCATATCTACATTGTATCATTGGTGCTTTCAGCTTAACAGTGTCAACCACCAGGAAGCTGATGTGGCTGTTGATAGCAATACATGTCTACGCGTGTTCATCTCTATAAATGACTTGTGTGATGAACTTCTGGTTGACATTTTTTCTTATCTACCGATTAGGGATAAAGGAAAAATTGAGCGAGGTAATACTAGAGCTGTAACGATATCGTGATACATACAAGTTTTGTTTACTTAAAAAATATGATCTGTAATGTATAAATTTTCAGGTGTAACATACTGTAATACATGTACTTCTAAATAATGTTCTTCGTTTTCAAAGTTATTTTAATGGTCATTTTATGTTTGCTTATTTTTGCTGAATTACTTTCTTTTGAAAATGAATCATATTACTAAATGATAAGAATATGACTTGTTTTTATTATTAATTTAATGATTTTAGACAACTGTGTTTGGTGGGTGCTGAGTCATCTGTTCTTTCTTCTGTTGATAGTTACGTTTGTTTATTTTGAATACCATGTTGCTTAAAGTAAAACATTGTATTGATTTCACTTCAGTTTGTCACCGATGGCGGAATCTGGCACTTCAGACATGGGCGACTGTAAAATCACTGCACTTCACCAACATGTTCCATCGCTTCGGTGGTTAGTCTTTGTATCTCCTGTAAATCTTAATATGACATCACTGCACTTAATTAACATATTCCACTACTTCAGTGTTTAGCTAACATATTACATCGCTTCGGTGGTTAGTCATCTTAACTCCAGTGCTCATTGTTACAATTATAGTTAAAGGAGGTTAATATATTTATTTAAATTTTTGTTAACATCAGACATGCAAATCCAGCAAATTTGATGTTTAATGTGCTATCTGTCTTCTAATAAACTTTGGATGCTAGTGCATTATAAAATAAGGTATAAAATCATTCTTTTTAGAAAAACGTAAAATAAGCCAAAAATAAGAAACTTGAAGAATTAAGAAGGCATATTTTTTGTGACATTTATATACAATCTTTCATTTTTTCATTGAGCTACAACAACAAACAACTTTACATTTGTAGCTTCTTAAATTACCTTTATCCACTAGCAATATGCATAAATTAAGTTGTTATTATCTAGGGTTAGTGGACAAAATGCTGAATTCCATACTCCAACGGTGCGGGTCATCTCTGACATCTCTTGATCTGTCTGCATCGCCACGCCTTCTCACAGATTATTCTATGGACATTATAGGTAACATTCCATAGCCTTAAAGTTTGTTATTTTAAAACATTCAATATGTGATCAAACAACCAATAGCATTTCTAGGCTTTTCATAATGACATCATCAAAATGTTATCAACGGTTAATTGGCCAAAATTTATAGCATGTTTATTTGCAATTGAGTTGGATTTTTTTACTATCAGTTTTGCTTCAGCCTTGTCTGTTTTAAAAGAATCGATTGCATATAAGGATTGCAATCTGTTAGCAGGTATTATTTTGACAGATAGTCATCTCTTCTTGATTCAGCTAGATACTGCCCAGACTTAATCAAGTTAGATATATCTGGAGTGGCTGCAACAAACAAATCTGTGCAGAGCCTGTCCACTAAATGTACCAAGTTGAAGGTAAGTAGCACAATCTGTGTGTTAGCTTTCAATATTTTCTATTATGATATTACCCATCTTTAACTATACCTGGTCACATCTACACATATTTATTTCAAGTAATAAATAAAAACATCAAAATTGTCTAAATATGATTGGAAAATGTATTTGATCTTTGAAGACAAATTTTAAATTGTTTTCGAATTAAATTTTTTTATTAATACTATATTTATAAATATTCCATCTTATGAAGAAGAAAAAACATGGGTTTTTTTAAAAATTAGAATAATAATTCACACATTAGTACAGCATGATAAATGCATGTTAACATGGGTTTCACAACATTTGTTTTAGAGTAACCCATTAATGGTTTACACAGATTTTCAATTCTTGTAGGCCTCTGTATTGGCATTATATTTTTAACTCTGTGGGAAGTGTCTTAGGTGTGTGTTTTTTATGTTTCAGTGGGTTAGGCTTCAGCGCTGTTTCTATGTGGGAGAAAAAGGGTGAGTATGTATTTCAAGTGTAATATGATATAGCATTGTTTTTGGCTTGTGCCCCTTATCATAGATATTCTATTTTGTTGATAAATTGATAAAAGTTGCAAATATATGATTATCTCACCAATTCTTATTGCTCTTGGTCACTCAAAAAGATTTGTTTGGCAGTGATCATAATTGAATGCTTGTTTGTGGTTATTTATAGATTGTGGTGGCTGCTGCACAACTGTCAAGGTCTGGAATATCTAGACATAACGGGCAATGTTAGAATAACAGGAAAGGTGAGTTGATTCTTTTCTTTTCGAATTAAAATAACATTTCTTTTCATGTTCCAACAAAATTGTTTCTATCATTAAATATTTGCTTACAATTAAAAATTGTAAGAAGGGAAATGTGTCTTGTTCCCAAATGTCACTTCACCTGATAATTTCTTCCACGTAAAAGGAGCCTTGCTTCTTGAAAAGTGTAATTTATTTGAAGACTGCTTGTTATGACGGTGTCGTAATAACATCTACTAGCTGCAGATTAATTAATGTGCTGGGGTGTTATTAAAATAACGTTTCTTTCCTGTGTAATATTCTCTATGATGTCTTTTCAGTGTTTCCACATGCTGGGACCAACATTGAAAACAGCCGTTTTGAGCAAGTGTAACAGTGTATGTATTGCGAAGACACTGCTTTATTTTACTCTAATAATATTTATAACTATATTACAATTTTAACTGTTGATCAATGTTCTCTGCTACAAATCCATAGAACATTTATACATTGGGTTAGGTTATTTTCCATTCCAACCAGTGATCCATAACTGGTCTATCAAAGACTGTGGTGTGTTCTAGCGGTGTCGTTAAACAATCTTTATATTTTATCTTTCATTTTAAATCAAATTTTTGTTTTTGTCTTTGTTATAGCTAACAGATGTGTCGATAACAAAGCTAGGTGAAAAATGTCCTGGTTTGGAGATGTTATATGTAGATGGTTGTATTGGTTTGACTGATGATGGTGTTAAAACTGTTTGTCAGGTAGGTGTATTAGTGAAACGATTGCATTGGTTTACTAAAGATTACTTGAAATTAAAATATTAAAGATATAATTGGCACAACATACTTAAAGTTATAATGATTTAGCATTTGTGTATTTTAAAACAATTTAACCAAAGAAGTCATGAATGAGTTAACTTTGCAAATAAGATAACCTCTGAATATTTCCATTCTAATAAATGCATAATACAGTTACATGATCATCATTAATTAAGGTAACTTTTTTACAATGCTTTTCAATCTCTGATGCAATATTTAGATATATTTTGTTTCCCTGTTTTAAATTATGTTGTTTGTTTCTCCCTTCAATCAGAAATTAGCCAACCTTGAATGTCTAGCTATTGGTGGATCTTTTCCATCAGGTAATTATTAAACATTTAAAGAACTTATTCATACCGGTACTAACATATTATTATTAGTAATTACTAGTTCCATCTATTTGTTATTCATTCAAGATGAGTAATACAAAATGTTTGTTAAATTTTGCTAGATCCGCTGAGAAAACATAATCCAGTCCACTAAGCATGAAAAAAAGTATACTGAAATATGCTTCAGACAAATTGGTGATTGATATTGCCTAATAATATTTGAGCTTACATGGAGCTTTTCACACAGTTTGTCCTCAGGAAGTTACACTTTTCGTTATGAGTTTATATAAAACATAAATACCACACATACACTATTATCCCCACCACTCTACAATAGCTAGTTAGATTGGAAAATGGGTTGCTATTTGTGTCCGGTATCTGTTTAATATGTAAAACCGTCAATTTAAAATGTTCTTATAATTAAAGATTTGTCTTCTCAGAATTTCACCATTTAATGAATAGCTTAAAAGATTTATATCTGATTTATTGTTTTTCAGTGGCCAATGCTGACAGTTGGATTCAGCTGCAGAACTTAACGAAATTGGTGAGTTTTATTTTAGTCAGTGTAGATTAAAGTGTTATGTATTTGTGTATTAATTTTTTGTTTTTAACGACACCATTAGAGCACATTGGTTAATTATCAGTGGCTATTGGTTATGTTTACCCATGGTCTTGGAAGAAACCCAGGGTTGTCACATGTCAAATAACAGCAAGGGGTCTTTTATGTGCACTTTCCTGTGAACAGGATAGCACACACCATAGCGTTTGATGGACCGATCATGGATCACTGATTGAAATGGAGGAGATAGGAAAACGCTACCCTGCAACAACCTGGACCCACATCTTCACTGATGGATCTGCAAAAAATGCCACACGAAATGGAGGATGTGGTGTCTACATCAAGAGACCAGGACTGCCTCCTGTTTCTCAGTCAAAACCAGGTGGAAGTCTGTGCTCCAACTACAAAGCAGAACTTCTGGCACTGTACAACGCTTCAGAGATGTTAAACATGTGGGAAAGGAAACCCAAGAAAGCAGTCTTCTTCTCAGACTCCCTTTCAGCACTGCAGGCTCTAACCTCAGAACAAAATGACGACACACAGAAGAGACTA
>JAULBR010083824.1:0-13475 GCA_032355825.1 Melanodrymia aurantiaca
TCCCTAAATCCAAATTTTGTGATAAATCGTTATAGTGAACAACGAAACACAGTGATATTATCCCCTAAATAATAAAATATTGAAAACATTAATCGCTTTTTGAACATTATTTATTCTACAATATTCACAATATATTATTACAGCAATTTAATCCAAAATAAATAATATTTGAATATAAAAGATTGTTGGTATAGAAACTAGAATTTCACTGTATATTATTCCCCAACACTCCCCTCCCTCAAAAGCAAAAAAAGGTTTTTGACTAATTACATTGTGTTTGACAGTGTGAATAATATTAATTCTTCACAAATTAAATGTTATTCTTTGCACACTAATCTCTACACATATTGTGGTAAAATGTATTATTGTACATCTAAATCTATGATTAATATTATCTAATATGATCTAATGTTACATGTAAAAGCAACACTTACTGTGTAAATTGATGTGCACATAATGTGTTAACTACCATGCACTATTATGTCATTGAATATACTGCATGTATAGAAAAGTGACTTAACTTACAACAACTGATTACCTTTATTCTCTCACTTCCTCTCAGACCTGTGGTCTCACTGATAGCATGGAATTATCACCACAGTAGGTAGTCAGGATGATCCCAACTTCATGACAAGATTAGCCGGGATAAGCCTTGTAGATTAACTCAGATTATGTCAACTTTTTATACCATGTTATTATTTGTAGCTGATTGCTATATGTGATTTGCATAATCTTTACCCTTCATTGTAGGCAATCTAGTAATCTATCTTTGGCAGGTCTTACCATATTTAATCTTATTAGCTTTTCACCACCCCCTTCTTCATAAACAACCCCCTCCATTCCTGGGTGTGTGTGTGTGTGTAATTATCTATATACCCGGTGTACTAGTTTATTTTCCAGAATAGACATCGCATATTAAACATTTTCTGGTGTCTGTCCACAGATATTTTCTCTGTGTGAAAAAGACATTGAGAAATGAAATGAATGAATGAATGTGATCTTGAGAAATGTATAATATCAGGGGAGTTGGAGACAGTGTGGGTGTATGGAGAGGAGGGATTTGGCCCCCACGTTTTCAAAATTACATTTTTTTATGTGGATATGTTTTCAATTTCTTAACATATTTTAGAATTTCCTATTAGTATTACATAGATTGGCTGAACCATTTTATGTTTTTCGTTTGCAACATAAAAAGATTATTTTATACAAATGAGCTTCAGGTTAATTGTGTTTTTAGAGAATATATATGTTTCATATATTGGCAAGTAAAAACTATGTTTTGGCATAAATTTATACCAGCAGTTTTTTGTATTGTTTGTGCTCATAAAATGTCTATGTTAAGAGTAAATTAATTATATAGGTGTATAATTACATGTATATATTGTATTTGCAATGTTACTACAGGACATTTGATAAGGTCACCTGCTATTTAGTTTTTGCAAGACATTCACAAACGTAATCTGCATTGACATGAACACCGATCATGTTAAGTTTGGAAAGTGATTGTGTCTCACAAGTTTGTATGTCGAACACTTTAAGCAGCCAAGACGAGTATGAACCGAGTATAAACCTGAGTATAAGCCCGGACAGACAGATTGGGTAGCGGACAGATTGGGTAGCGTGTGTCTATACTCATAGTGTGCTACACATCTGGGGTGGACTGCTTTTCACCTCCAACCAGGTCAGTGACCGTCTTCGCTTTCTGTAACTGTTGTCTAATCCCACGTCATCTGTGAAGACCATCCTTTCACTTTTACAAAACCCCCCATCTTCCCTGACATCAGCTGAATGAGTTCTTTACCTCACTCTGGAGATCCTGATTACCCAATCTTCTATTACTGTAACCATTCAGCCGTAAGCCTTACTTAACTAGCCATCAGTGTGAGTAACCAGTATGTAACCGCACAGCCTCGTAAGCCTGGTCCACCCACTGAGTGGGCTTGTCCTGGCCCTGTGATGGGACCCCTGGTGTTGTTTCCATCAACTTACCTCATTGCTTTCTTCAAGCATTCATTGATTCGTCTAATTCTTGTGTTAATCTGTTTTCCTTAACTCTGATCTTGTAATCCTTGGAGGAACCATTCATTTCTTTTATGAATCCCAAATGCCTTACAGCTATACTTGGAGTTTTGAATTTTAATAAATTTTGTTTTTATGTTTGGATATTAAATATTATTACAATCGCAGTTTTCTGTTTTTTTCCCTGGTAGATAAAAATGATTAACTATGGGAGGTTATTTTTTATTTTGTTCACAGATGCATACAATTTGACAGATTTCTCTGTGTGAGGATTGCTTTATTTTTAAACATCATCTTTATTACCAAAAATAATACTTTTAAAAATGAATGGGCCAAGAGCACCCCCTGCCCCACACCTAAATATGGGCCTACCTCCCAACTCTTCCCATAAATGCAGCTTTATAATAATCTAACATCAACTTGTGCCTAAATCTGTCTTACCTCTCCTAATCTACTAGGATTAGTGCATGACTAATCCTGACCTTTTGAAATCAAATTCTATACAATGTCTATAGTGTATAGTGGAATAGTTCAAATATTTACGTGTCATTCTTTTTGTGTGTCAAGTGTATTAAAATTTTGTCCATTTTATCATTTATAATTATTTTGTTATTAATTATACAGTTTAATTTGTTTTAAATTTTAGAATATAATTATAATTTCATCTTATAATTGAAAAGCTTCTGTATTGAGATGCCACTGAGTGCCACATGCAATCATTAGCAGAATGTAACACGATTTGTAAATAGAAACATGAGCCCAATATAGAAACATGAACAAAACATTATCTTAAGGTTGGTACCATTTAAAAAGAGAATGAATTCTCCACAAATTGTGTATTTATTGTTTTGTTCTAAGTAACTTTTTCAAAAATTAACATGCAAAAAACCAGTAAATAGTAATTGCCTAAATAAAGGGAAGGTCTTGGCCCCGGGCTTTGGGGCTATCCTAAATCCGTATTACCATATTATTATTGTTAAAACTTATAGCTAATAGAAACAAATTATCAATAACTTTGTCGATCAGCTATTGTGTGTTAATCAGTTTCCTGAACCAAAATAAAATGTTTTTCAATAAGAGAAGACAATTTGACGAGGAGGTGTTTTAGTTGAGAACGGGCAAGTGATCACGGACTTGCTTCAGTGTTTTGTTTGTAAGTGTTAACCGCAACAATAGCCATTGCTACCTCATGCTTCACACCTTGCTCTGTTACCCTTTTCCAAATGAGTAATCTGTTTGTATGACGCTTTTAAACACTGTTGTCAAACTTTTAATACCAATGAATACCTAGTTCTCTTTTGCCGCTCTACTGAACAACATGTTTCTTTCTACTTGTGAACGCTTTTGGCCTCCCATGGTGTTATGGTAATTAATTATTCTTTCCCACCCCTACAACTCCGTCGATTTGACAGACGCTCCCTCTGGTGGGTGTCACTTTTCTTTCCTTTTTTGCTTCACTTGCTTTAAATAAGTGGCCTGCTGTGCTAAACACGATGTTGGGACTCGATTTGAAAGAGGCACTAAGCAATCTCCCTCCTCCTGTACAAATCTTAGTCTTATATTTCTTAATTAAGGTCTGATCAATTCAGATATGATCATCCTAACACATACATCCCTTGTTCAGTCCCGAGGGCATTTATTCACAACTATTCATTTACTATTCACCTGCTAGGTTCGTGCCGTCTTTAGGGTGAGCTTTTTGTCTATCATTTATCAAGAAAATTATATAAGTTGTCATACAGGTCACGCTCTGTTCAATAAAACTGTGATATTCAACTCGGACTCATTGTTACAAACTCTTGCCTACTGGAAGACGCATCGTTCTCACATTGTTCTCACGTGCTTCACGTCAATCACACACATGTATATCACAGCATTTAGAAACAAACATCAACTTCAACAACTTAAAGTGGAAATCAATCGCTGTTCACTAAAATGATGTTGATGAAAAATGAGAATGGGAGTAATAATTTAGTTTTAAGATAACTGCAAGAGATCTCATCTGGAACATGGTCGTACAATCAATCTTCATTAGTCCCATTGTTTTTTTCTTCTTTTGGTATATCAAAATACAGTTGAATCCCATTGGCTCGAACACCGTCAGTGCCCGAGAAACTGTTTGACCCATCGGTTAGTTCGACCCAAGCATCAGCAACTTAATATAAGGGTTTAATTTTGGACTTCGATCTTGGTTCGAACGTTACCATGTATTCGACCCTTCCGTGTTCGAGCCAACGAGATTCTACTGTAAGTGGAAAAGTATGCCTTGCTACTCATTGGAAAGAGCAGCCGAGTGTCTGACTACATGTTTCTTCTGAGACCATGTGTTAAAATAACATTGTCTTTGACATCCAATAGTTGAGAATGGTTAATCAATGTTCTCCAGTGGTATCAAACAAACAAACTCGGGTAATGATCACTCGATGGAAACAAATCGTATACCTATGAGAGGTTTGAACTAAGCCCGCCCCACTACTTTCAAAAAGTGTTTGTACATAGTTAGTTATAACTTATTTACGTGCTTATATCCAATCAAAGTTCTTCAATAGTATGAGAGAGAAAATCTGCTATGACAATTGGGAATCGAACCTGGTACCTACAAATCTTAAACCTGTTGTTTGTACATACTTATTTCTCTTTCATAGTGTATTTTATATTATTTATATCATATTCCACCAGGTCTAAAGTTCCTCCAGCCTAGTTGAAACAAAATTTGTGACAGGTTTATGGGATCCTGACTGTTTTTAACATTTTGAACATCTATATCTGTTTTTTGGCAACTGAACTACAATGCTAAACAAAATCCATTGAAGTTGACAAATTGTTCTCCATTACACAAAAGACATGACCAGACAAATTTTCTGATTGAATGTTTCAAATAAATTTTGAATTTTTTTTCCACGTTTTTCATTTAAATAGCTCTTGGACTGGTATGCAAGTTTACAGTATGTAACAGTTTTTCATTGTACATGCACCAGACTTTTTTCTGATTAATTTCTTTTTCTGATATAAAAGTGTGATAAATGTTCATTCTATTTTTCAATGTGTCTTTGTCTTCGCATAAACTGGCTGCACTTTGTCACCAGGTGTTTTGTGACGTTTGAACCTGACATGCCGTTAAATTAGCAAGTGGCAAGGCCTGGCAGTTTGCCATCCTATGGTCATCTAGCCGGGCACTTTATGCAAGATCATATATATACACACAGAGTCAACATATTCCGTGAATACTTAACTCCTGTGGAAAAAACCATTAAGCTTCACCTTTTAAAGCTGGCCAGAATAAGCGAGAAAGAAATAATTCTTATGATAATACATGTCAACAATTGGTATTAATTTTACACTTTTGCAATCTATTGACATTAACTTGTATTTTTCATCATCATTGCACATCAACTAATGTTGAAAACTATCAGCATGACATTGTGAAATAATTGTATTCCATTAATATAGTATACCCGGTAATATAAGTTGGATATGAAATTGATATGACACTTTTACTCAGTACGTACTGTACAATTTTAACAAATTAAAAGTGTGTAAATAGAGGATATCCCCCAAGTGCCTTGTGATACCATAATTTATCAGTATGAGTTGATAAAAGTCTAAATCCGAGTGCTCATAAATTATGTTGTCACAAGACACGAAGGGGGATATTTTTTTTATAATTCATTATAATTTTTTCTAATTAAGATGATTATTAACAGAAATTAAATGGAAATGAACACTTGCAATTTTTGCTTCGAAGGCATGACATCATAGCAGTTGCTCGAAAAACCGTCTGTAGACCAGTGAGGATTATAAGACGTGATATCTCCGGAGGTATCACAAATTATTAGGTCAACGATAAAAAGCTGAAGTTGACTGTGGTTTCTTGGACTGAACGCTCACTGTGCAGACATGTCTTGTGTTGGCAAGTTACATCTAGACCCATATAATTATTGAGTATTCAGAATTTTGTTATGATGTACATGTATTATAAAATTTAGGAAATTGAGGCTACCAACAAACTTTTTTCTTGCTATCCGTGTTGATGCATTTTTATGACATCGACGAAGTAAAGTCTTCTTATTTCTTCTCACATAAATGAAAAGTTTCTTCAAAAGAATGTGTACTTCCTGTACAGTTGTGATACACGGTAAAACATGTTATGTTCTAAGGTGGGGCTTTAATACTGGATGTCTGGTGAATATGCATATGAGCGAAGGAGCTGTTAAGATGTTAATCGTGACATTAAATCATCGTAGACTCGGTACTGGTACGGCAAGATCCTGCTGCTGTCTTGTGCTAACATTATGATGATCAAGGTGCTTTTCAACTCTACCTGTGATTTGTGACTGACTTAGTTATTGTAGTCTCTGAGTGTAACTTACAGAGCTTCAACTTGTAGCCTCCTGTTGTCTTGTCTCACGGACATTCCACAGGACAGGATCATTTAAAGATATTACACAGGACAGGATCATTTCAAAGATATTACACATAGGTCAGGATCATTTAAAGATGTTACACATAGGTCAGGATCATTTTAAAGATATTACACATAGGTCAGGATCATTTAAAGATATTACACATAGGTCAGGATCATTTAAAGATATTACACAGGACAGGATCATTTTAAAGATATTACACATAGGTCAGGATCATTTAAAGATATTACAGATAGGTCAGGATCATTTAAAGATATTACATATAGGTCAGATCATTTAAAGATATTACACGTAGGTCAGGATCATTTTAAAGATATTACATATAGGTCAGGATCATTTAAGGATATTACAAATAGGTCAGGATCATTTAAAGATTACACATAGGTCAGGATCATTTAAAGATATTACAGATAGGTCAGGATCATTTAAAGATATTACCTATAGGTCAGATCATTTAAAGATATTACACATAGGTCAGAATCATTTAAAATATATTACACATATGTCAGGATCTTTTAAAGGTATTACACATAGGTCAGGATCATTTAAAGATATTACACATATTATATGACATTTCATTTGCCAACTAATCAAAGTGTTCGGACACTTCTAAAAAAAATTTTTTGCAATGTATTTGTAAGATAAAAAATAAAAAATAAACAAAATCTTTATAAATGTAACGACAGATACACAATAGACATTTAAAATTTTCCAACAAAGAAACTGACCAATTGATTGTGACATAGTTATGAACTGAGTATTGCTTACATAATAACATAGTGAAAACTGTACTGTTATGAACTGAGTATTGCATATATAATTTAGTGAAAACTGTACTGTCATGAACTGCTGGTTGTGTGTCTTTATGCAGTCTTCTGGGTGGTTTTCATCCACTGCTAGGCCACATTTTACCAAGCGATTGTAGCACTAAGTTCACCTTTAGTGCCTAAGGTGGCAATAATAACATTTTCCTATGATCAACAGCCCGTTTTACTAAATGATGTTAGCTTACAATAGGCCTAAACTTAAGTTATAATAAATATTTTACTATAGGTGTGTACCTATTGTAAGTTCTAATGTGGTCATTGTAAATTAACACGGACAAATCAAAATGCCAAGAAGCATAACAAGTTTTTCTCTGGGAAGGTAATTTTCATTGTATCCGTAATATTGGTGTTAAAGGAAGCGAATAACACAGGGTGATATACGTCCCGCATCAGTGGTAACAATATCCAATTCATTTTCACGAACATTTCATTTTCTAGCTTGTTTGACAATCGACATGATGAAACAATCGTCTGCTAAACAAACCAATGAAGGAAAATAACTCTTGTTAATATTATATTTTACAACTTATACCAATACAAGCTCTTCCGAATGGCATCTTCGACTACAATAGGGAAATAACTTTAAGTGATTACTAAGACAAAATTTATGATTTCATTTCACTAAGATTTTAAATGTAGCTAGAATTGCTATTGTAGTAAGTCAGGGTTTACAATCACATTAACACTGCTTTGTCAAACATTTGTAGTCGCATATAGGTGAAATAATCCTGAAGCGACTTTAAACTTCAAATCATTCATTCATTCAAACATTTGTAAAACTTTAAGCCAGGTAGTGGAAAGTAAAACTGACTGTTAGTCACTAATTTTTATAGTAGCTACGATTGTTTAGTAAAATGAGCTCTATGTACATGTTATGTATCTTGATAATAGTAAAATTGTGGTGTTTCTTAAACAACTTTTAAACATCACAATGTTTAATACCATTCTGATTTCATTAAGCATCCATACATACAACATGGCATTCATTATGTGTACGTTTATCATACCTCCAGCCAAGACCAATCTGTAAACGTATTCATAAACATGGCTGTTTTTTTAAACTTCTTTAGAGGTGTATACATTACCTATACATCTGAATAGCAACACCAATATGGCTCCATTTAATAAATTACACACAAACTGCTCAAACAAGGTCACAGTCACTGTACATTGCCTATAAGTAATAGAAACAACACACTGAGATGGCTCCATTAATTACAAATACAAACAACGTCAAGGTCTCTGTACATCACCTACAAGTCTAAATAATAACACCAAGATGGCTCCATTAATTACAAATACACTGCTCAAACAAACATTGTCAAGGTCACTGTATATTAGCTATAATATTTTATGTCTAAATAGCGGCACCAATGATTCGGGCTTTACATCACAAATACATATTTTTCTTGAGATGACAAAATGAACTGCATTCTGAACTTGGCTTTTACCCCTTTCCCCTCTTCCGAACATTGTGCAGATTGTGAAACACATTAACATTTATGCATGATCTCTAACTGTACTTTTCTTGTTCTTTTGGACATGTAGGAAAGCTGTCTCCAACAGAAGATTAGATAAACATTGTATGCAGATGCATTTCTACAATCTTGTCCCGTTACATCTTGTATTGTTGTGTTTTGTGTTCGCCATTTGTCAGCTGCATGTCCCAGTCTTAGACAAAGCTGAAACTGCCGATCCATCAAGCAGCCACTTTGAACCGACTGACAGACGTTTAATATGTGGGACCTAGACATGGATGTTCCACACAGAAAGCCAGATCAGGTTTGGAGGCAATACATCACTTCGAAGGCAGGAACATCTAATATTAGCTGATTGATTGAAGTAATTTGATCCCCAAACACACCAATATTTACATATGTTCTTTTTTTCCAGTATTGTTGCTGCACATGGGGTGAAATCTAAATGACAAAGCCATTGACATTGCCACATGCGTATCTATGCACAAGGCAGAGTTGAAGGGAAATTATGACAAAGTCAAAGCAGTGATGATGCTTGTGTTTGTGAAAGGTAAGCATATCTTGCCCTGCCTACTAGGACATCCAGTTTGTTTTGTCTGCTTTGTTTATTAAAAAGACAAACATATTAAGTGGATCAAAGGAGGGTATTGTTTAAGGCATGATCTGTGCCATCGAAGTGTCATATCATGAAATAGCCTCTGAATTTCTACCATAAAACTTTTTTAAGTTTTCACAATCCTTGCATTTTATAACCTTGATTAAAAACATCTTCTGAGTCAGAAGGATAAGTGTTTGCTTAAAAAGCAGGTAAGTGGACATGTGTGAAAGCTAGTATAGATGTATCGTGCAGGTAACAAAGTGTTGATGGAAACCAGATCTTACACCTTGCAGAGATGTGGGCATAAATACTTGTGTCTATTTTCAAAGGGAGATGTCTGACTTGATGTGTGTAGAAACAGTGTTGAAAATAAATCCCTCATCGTGTGTATGAGTGCTGTATAAATACATTACGTGTGAACTCCAAACAGAGATGTCATGGTCGGAAAATAATAATTTGAGAAGTTGTAATATGTTATGAGGTTTTAAGTTAGTTTAAGTTATTTTGGCACAGTGTCAAGAGAGGAGTATTATCTGATTGTCAGTCCGTATTCTATTCACACAATAAGTTCAAATGAAAATATGTTTCAACACTATCCCTGGCCCACAGGTGATGTCTGACTTATGGTATATAGACAAGCTACATTGCAGAGGATGGTTAGGTTTTGGTAAAATTTTAACGATCTTAAACTACATGAAGGTTTGAATCTGCCCACTGTGAGGTCACAATCTCAACCAAGCTGCACACGATGTTAGTTCAGGTCTGGGTCAGGATAAAGGATAGAAGTTTAGCTTGCTTAGATCCTATTAAGATTCAAGCATGCCTATCATGATCATCCAATCTGACGCCAAGGGTATAACACATTACACTTGTTTTATAATGAGATTTGAAGACTCCACAAAAATATTATATACATAAAAGGTACATAAAAGCTTTTTGAGACACAATACATTATTTGTGATGCAAACATGTGTTAAGGATGCAATACTTGACAGTTGGGAGCACAAGTGTTCAGATGCTTGACATACTGGTGATACATGCAGAGAAACATGCTACATAGACTAATACATTCTCATACAAGAGACAGCCTGTGCAGACTTACAACACTGACAATGATACATGATGGCACAGAAACAGCCTTTTGAATTGTGACTTCATGCTAGCGAGTAAAAGCCTTGGGATCTCTGACACATTGATGTTGTCACAAAAAGATCCCATCGATGCATGACTTTACAGTTGCAATTGACAGTTTTTATAATCACTGATGATACCACAAAACGATGCTATCGATATATTGATTCACATTTGTGATTAAAAGTGTTCATAATTATGTGTGGTACATAATCACTGATGATGCTACAAAACGATGCTATCAAACGATGGATTCATATTTGCGATTAAAAGTGTTCATATGTGTGGTACATCGATGATGCCACAAACACATGCAATCGATGCATGACTTGACATTCACAAGGGAAAGCGTTCAGAGATATCATATGTTGATGACCTGACAAAAACATGCTATGTAAATGCATGACTAGACTCTCAAGTGTCTGCTTTCTGATGCATGAGATTCGAATAACTTAATGGATCTGTGTAATTTGAACAATGTCAATAATAAAGGTTATTTATGATGTATGTTCTGTTGTCCAGTTCCATTAACAAAGTTTAACACTATTTGTTAAGACTATTTGTTAAGACTATTTTGTTTAAGACTATTAGTTAACAGTATTTGATGGAATATAGGATTGCTTGTACTTCCATTTAATACATGAACAAGTTATAATAAAGTACAAACTTTTTAATATGGCCCATGTAAAGTTGTTTTTCTAGTTTTGCGTACTCATTATGATGCAAACTAATAATAAGAAGGGTAAAATTAATATATGTGCATATGTAATGACATTTCAGAAAACAACTGATAAAAGTCATCAAAATTGTGTTCTTCTTCCATTTAATATTTTTTAGACAATTTTAGAAAAGTCTTCATAGAGTTTGTGTAATAATTAAAAATAATGATTTTTTAGCTTGGAATATCTGTATTTGAAGATAATTTGTTATTACACAGTTTGAGATAAATGAAGTTTGACTGTATTTAGGGCTCATTCTCTCTTTGACTAGTTTCATCCCATCTCTGAGATTCCTCCAGTGCAGTTCAGTTACATGTATGTGGGTGATAACAACATGACTGCTCGGGTATGCATAACACGGCTATGTGACATCATCCCGGCTAGCATGCAGTCCAGGTATGCGAGATTGATACACGTATACACCTGTTGCTTCATCACACACCGGCCGGCCGGCCAGCCCTCCCTCACTGACTGCAGACACACGCTACCAGTACACAGATAGCAAGTGACAGTCAGTCAAGTAGCGCTCTGTGATTGGCTCACGTGCAAGGCAAACACTGGCGGGTACATGCCGCTGGACACCGGCTGATAAGATAGCAGGTATGGCGTGGTACCCATCACTTGAGTTATTGATTAGTTTACGCTCAAGAGCTGTGAAAATGCTTGATAAACATTGCTGTGTTTAAAATTTCCTTCCCCTGGTTGCCTTTTCTTTAAATTTATCACCCTAATTTCCGGCCATTTTCAGTTGGCAACCGACATGGTAGTTGGTGTGTATAATGGACACTTGAGGGTGTTGCGGGGTTCGGGGTTTGCCTGGTATTCATGTTAGGATGTTTTGTACGAAGGAAACGGACACTTAAATCACTTTTCAGATGTTTACTTCTCTATCTTACACTTTGTCCCACCCTTATGTTTATTACACAGGCTTAGTTTGGCCTTCTTTTACACCACTATTACTTCCTGCTGGCAATCTGCATATTTAACTCAGATGTGTTAGTGAAATCATAATCGGCTCTCAGTACAATTTATGACTGTATTTGTCTGTGTGAAAAGATTTTTTTTATATTATTAAATCACCACTTTTCTATTATCAAGTATCCGAATGTGCCAGGTTTCACAGAGTTGGTCTCACAAAACCTGTTTCTAGCTCCGGTGTGTGTACCTAGCTGTTCGTGTGTTGTCAAAGTCACACTTTTTCCTGACTTGCTGTGCACCGTATTTTCCGTCTTTTCCGTCTTTTCCGCTTGCTTGAATTTCTTATGTCCCGAGGCAAGGAAAGTTAAAAACATCTGAGATTAAAAGATTTGATTATATTCATTGACTGGCTGGTTGTGATAATTTTTGTTATTCTACAGACGAGCACATTTTTATTTATTGGATACAAATTTTGCAATCATTTGACTAAAATAAAATATTAATATAATCCTCAATTTTCATGCTGGGGTGTCATTAAACAACCTAATAATAATAAGAAGAAGTTCTTTTAATTTTAAAAAATGAACATATTTTAATCTTTAGAAATGATATTATAAATTAATGGGGTTTTTTAATTTATTTTATTTACCTCATTATTAAACAATTAAGAAATTAAAAACAATCATTGCATTTTAAATCTAAATCTAAATATATTTTGTACACTTAATTAAAGACTTGTGGAGGGGATCTTTCTATGAGAGTTTGTGTGAAAGTTGTTGCAAGCGGAGAGAAGAGAGGAGTGTATGGCGGGAAACTCACTTCAAAGCACGGCTTATCCTCGCATGCTTTGCCATGCAAACTACAAGTGAGCCCGTATATCCCCACTAATCGGCAGAGTAAATGTGACTGGTTGTTTTGCATGCACCACACCGCACCGCGCCAAACAGCACACAGCATTGAAGAGCACTGCATGGAAAATATAGCTTTAAAGATGGTGTTCGGCTCGAGTCTCTGTGGAGTAGTGGTTAATGCATCAGACTTAAGACTGGTAGGTACTGGGTTCAAATCCCATTCGTGGCACATGGGGTTTTTAATCCCTGTACCGGCTTCAACCCAGAGCGAGTGGTCCACAAGGCTCAATGGGTACCTATACTTCCACTTACACCGACCAGTGTCCACAACTGGTTTAGCAAAGGCTGTGGTAAGTCCAGTCCTGTCTGTGGGAAAGTGCATGTAAAAGATCCCTTGCTACTCATCAAGAGTAGTGGGTTTCCTCTATCATACTAACACTAATGTCCGTCTTGGACAGGCAGTCGAGGCAGCTGGACGGTGTGCCTCAACCTTCATTGGATATCAGCATG
>JAULBR010083834.1:0-13473 GCA_032355825.1 Melanodrymia aurantiaca
TTTAACCGACCGTTAGGTTTAAACCAGTGTGAAAGTAACCCAAGTCCGCCGGGAATGCAAATCGGATTTTTATCCTATCATACAACGAACAATTCGATCAATTAAAAAAAGCTTAAACAGGCGATCAGGTTAAACTGGTGACGAGAACTCGCCCCTATTAGTCTTGGTCAGAGAGAAAACCCGCTGCCGCCACATTGGCTATTCTTGCAGAATAACAACAAGGAATCTTTTATGTGCGCTTTGCCTAAACCGGACAACCTTGGGACCCTAATAAATATCCGATTTAGACATGTCAAGCGTGTTGCTTTTCACCAAAACTACGCAAAAGAGTTATTTACCTTGTCGGAATAACGAGTTATAAGTTCCGTTGTCAGAATAACTCGTGCCGCTTACAAATAGACCGATTAATTATTACGGTAAGTACATACGGTAAAACTGTCAATTCACTTCCGGTATTGAAACGCAAAAATGTTTACATGATTTTTTTGTCCACATTTTACATTATTTAAAGGCGGGTAATAAATATAATACCACACTCGTTGTCGCTAGAAATACTTTTTACGAAACTCGTGAACATAGGAAGTTCACTCGTTTCGTGTAGTATTCTCTTTATAGAATTATATTTTTAACGTCTTTTGTTCATGAACGGACCAATGGGGTTTCATTTTATTCTGATACTCTTCTATTTATCACAACTTTTCTGCAATTTCTATACACTTGTTTACATAATTTGTATGGTTTTCTTTTATATATACACTGTCTGGTTGCCCAGCAGTAGTAAAGCTAATGAACTATAAACTAGAAATTATAATTATGAATTCATAAATGATAATGAAATGAACTACAGTAGATATAAAACGAGTAATAATATTGCATCGCGATCGCAAACTTTTGCGAACCTCGTCATTTTGCAGCCTGGTGTTTTACAATCCGCATAATGCTCAGAAGGGTGAGAAGTGTGTAAATGATACATGCACAGATAATTAGCAAAACTGGTGAACTGAATTACTAAAGGAACTATAATCATATTAACATCATTTCATTTATATCTTTTATTCTCATTAAAATCACAAGATATATCATACATGTACTTTTTGAAACCATAAAATAGAAGCATGTAAGCATTTGTATGACCTTGTAAATACATGCTTCAGTATAGCAACTCATATGTACATAAACTTACCCACTGAAAAATGTTTTTGCTTTTTCTGTAGTTCCCATATATGCTACAGTCCCCTCAGCTAATATTAATACACTGAAAATACACAGATACAATGTATATTAAATATAATGTACAGCAAAACAAGTGCAAAAGGAAAGTGAAATGTAAATACATGTACTTCAAATATTATTTACAAAATGCATTGACATTAAGTCAATTAACCATCATTTATTTAAAGTATTAATGATCAATAAAATTGTCACATTTCATAACAAAATACACATAAGTAATGTGGGTGCTTGTAAATGGTGTTGATGTGTCAAAATCACTCTAATATGTCAGATAAGGTCATCATGCATAATTAATTTAGTAACAGAAAAATGGTGATTTTATGAATCAATATGGTGTCTGCCACGGCCAATACACAAACGTATTGAAATGTAATTTAACTGATCAACACCACACAGTTCATCAGGAACATACAAATCCTGATCTAAATTTTAGACCCACAACCAACAGTGTTTGAACGCAGAAGAAATGTAATTTAGAGGTGTTATTTGTTTTTTGATAGCCATCTCTTGGAAATTATGTGATGAAATAGAATCTAAACCTACTTGTCAAACATGGTGAAGACTTCGGAGGATGGTTGGTGGATTGTACAGAGAATTGTCCTTCCCTTCTGAGCAGTTTCCTTCAACGTCTCCACAATGTTCTGAGCCATGAACGAATCCAACCCAGATGTCGGCTCATCACAGAACATTAATGGTGGGTTGGTCAGCATCTGTACAAAATAACAAGCATTATGTATTGTGCAAATAGTTTCCGACATACTAACTTGTGTAGACTAAATAGTCTATGATTAATATCAACAAATGCAGATAAATAATTTGGCATTGTCCATTTATCCATACAATAAGAAATAGTTGTATTCCAGGAATTCCAATCAAACCACAGGGCACCTCTCCAAACCAAAGTTTTTAAAAATTGCTTTTTATAATGTTTACTTTTATAATTTATATTATTCCTATCAGTATTAAATGACCCCTTCCTAATGGAAAGTTACAATTATATTTCACTGGTTCCAGGCAAATTGGAGGAATTCGAAGGATTTTTAGTGTTATCATGGACAATTTAGTGTAGGATTCAATAAGAAATTCAGTAGAATTTACTTTGAAATTAAGTGGGGATTAAAGGAATTTCATTGGGATTATGAATTAATCCCAGAAGGATCCTAATTCCTGCCACATCAATTGAATTTTTCACTTATTTGATTAGAATTTCAGTGGCATAATATTATAAACTCAAATATCTATATTTTGCCTCGCACCTCACAGGCAAAAGATAACCTCTTCATTTCACCTCCAGATATTCCTTTCTTTCCACCAGTACATCCAATTCTTGTATCTACACACTTCGTTAGTCCCATCTGAAAACCAAACATGTAATTTGATTAATAATGCTCTTCACAGGCAATAGCAAACAAACAAAAAAAACATTTGTGCTGGGATGTCATTAAACAAATATTCATTCATTCCTTTGTTTGTTCATTCATCCATCAATCCATTCATCCATCCATTCATTTATTCATCCATCCATTCATCAATCCATGCATCCATCCATCCATCGATCAATCCATGCATTCATTCATTCATTCATTCATTCATTCATTCATTCATCCATCCATCCATCCATGCATCCATCCATCCATCCATCCATTCATTCATTCATGCATTCATGCATTCATGCATTAATTAATTAATTAATTCATGCATTCATTAATTCATCCATCCATCCATCCATCCATCCATCCATCCATCCATCCATCCATCCATCCATCCATCCATCCATCCATCCATCCACCCATTGATCAATCCATGCATTCATTCATCCATCTATCCATCCATTCATTCAGGAGACTTGAATACAGGTTATCATCAATCACAATAGAAATGTCACAAGGTCAGTGTTTCTCACAGGACGAATACGTCCTAACTCTACTAACTGCTGCCAAATGCACTCAACACCCAGTCACGCACTCAACACCCAGTCACGGTACATGTACCTCAGCACTTCATGCTGTGTCAGTCCTAACAATAACATCGTGTTCTAATTTATGACCTAACCTTAATAGAACGTGTGTCTCTGAATAGGCAATCTGAAGTGCTAAACTAAATTATACCACACCTATTTTTTGCTTATTAAATATGATTCATGAAAATACATGTACTTGCAACAAAAACCTAAACCTCTATCAGCATTGTGATCAACTGTTACGATATACAAAGAACATACAAACATACATCGTAAGTAAAAAAGTTGTAGTTTATTCAAACACTGAGAATCTGAAACAGATAATAACGCTCATAAAATTGATTATACCTGCTGGTGTGGGAACAACAGTCAGTTGTAAATTTGTCAGTTGCAATGAGTTCATATAGTCTGTTTTACATTATAAATGTTTGAATAAATGGCAACTTTTTTACTTTTACAATATAGGCTATGTTCTTTGTATATTGTAACAGGTCATCATAATGCTGATACAGTTTTTAGGTCTTTGTACCAGATTTTCATTAATCATATGTAATAAATAAGAAAGAGGTTGGGTATCCTTTTGATTATCACGAATGATAAAGATAACAGTGGTGACCATTGGAGCAGTTATGTGAAAACATGGTCTCAGAAGAAACCCACTGACACCACATAGGCTACCCTTACTGATTAGCAGTAAGAGATCTTTTATGTGCACTTTCCCACAGACATGGTCATACACACATCACAGCCTTTGAAATACCTAGTTGGAATGGAAATAATTTGATTCTATTAAAATAATTAGTTTTGTATATGAATAATACAAAATTGGGAAAATATTAAACACCATGGATCCACTGAGGAGGATTGATCCTTTGACCTCATGCTCCTCAGACACATGTTGTTTTGCGATGAGTAATTCTCTCTCCTCACACCACCAATTTAATACTGTAAACACATCAGAAATAAAATTGGGGTGTGAGAATATATTCATTGCTTAAAGCTCAAAATTTGACGAGAGAAAATATTGACATGGAATAGGACAAAATTAATAACCAGCACCAATTCACGTTCGCTACACCAGAGGCCCGGTTGCGTTGGGTTGGATCATTTTTTGGTGTGCTTCCATAAGAAAACTGTTCGAGCACACATGTCATGGGCACAACCTCCGACTTCGCCAGAGAGTTTTGTCTATGACAGGGAAAGTGTGTGGGAGTTGCGGAGGAGTTTATTTAGAGCTATGGTTTTAAATTTTATTAAAGGTATATGTATAAAAAAATAATTTAAATAAAAAATTTGGGGGCAAGTTCAAAAGGTTTTGAGGAAAAGTGCCCTTTTGAGTAATAATTAACATTAAAGTGGTTTAAACATGTAAAATGTAAGTTTTTATTGCATACCTCACAAATAACTTCATCAACCCGAGCAAGTCGTGCCTTTTTATTCAAACTTTTGTCCATTCTCAGTAAAGCCTAACATAAAAAAAATGATGATTATGATGATGATAATAATAATAATGATAAAACATTTCAAAAGCATATGCTTCAAAGAGTATTAGTAAAACAAATCCTTGAAACATTAGTCTAACAATAATAATTACACATGGAATTGCATTAATTATATTTTATATGACCTAATTAAGGTATTTTATATAACATAATTAGGCCCCAAAAAAGTATATTTAGGGTAATCCCACCTACCCTAATGTTACACCCTACTTAAAACATTGTAAAAAAAAAATCTAGATATTTACATCTTCAAGCGATAATCTAGATAATAATATGTACTTTCTCACATTCAAAATTCAGATAGTCATGTTCCCATGGCCAGCAATGTTTTAGAAAACAAATGGTTCATCCTGGGAGATTTTGTATTTCAAAATTGATTTTTCTCATTAAAAAATTAGGGGTCATCCAGTACATACACTAAAAATGTAGCTTTTTTTTTTTATCTGATCCCACTTTATGCTGTTCACTATCAAATGTATAATGTTTTCTTAATTTCGTATACCTGGGTATTTTAATAGAATATAATGGTACTAGGTATCCCATAAACATACAATTACATGTTATAATAATTATGCAAGAATTAGAATACTACACTTGTGTCCATTGGATATCATTATTTTGCAACTCAATGTTATAAAATATATATATATATATATATAACTTGCTTTCACTAGTTGAACATGTTTTTAAACAAGTTGTAAAATAGATGATCTCTATAACAGCCACTCATGTAGTATTCTCTATATTATCATGGGTAAGATGCAGGCACTTCTACTTACTCTGAAAACCAGTGTTTCTTTTACCGTCATGTTCGCAATAAACAATTCATCTTGCTGTACGTATGCTGAGATATTCCTGATGCCCTGGCCCACGTTTATACCATTCACGTAAACATTTCCAGACACAAAGTACTGAGAGATATTGCGACCTGTCAGCACATTCATGAGAGAAGATTTGCCTGCTCCACTGCAACACAAATACACAGGACAACAGTCATTTATAACTAACACTACAAACTTCACAAAACAAAACTTTGAACAAGTTATAAGACAATAGTATGCTTTGAGAAAAGATACAAATTTGGAGCATTGATTATTAATCAGCAGATATTGGATGTCTAACAGAGGACACTAGCTGCTGCCACAATACGATACTGCATTTTCCATGACAGGATAGCACACACCATGGCCTTTGATAACTGGTTAGAATGATAAATAACCCAATGAGTCCACTGAGGAGTATCGATCCTTCGACCTATAGAAACTCAAGTAGAAACACATGCGCTAACATACCTCCCGATCTGCACCAGAGTTAATAGCTCATCATATTATATTTATAAAAATAGGCATATAACAATATTAACATTCTTTGAAGGGCATTATCCCTTATTATAATATACATTGGATAAATTTATTAGGTGTAGGCCGGCCTACAAATGAGTTTACGGCAATTAGCGGATTGGGTAAAATCAAGTGATCATTTGGGCCGTAGATGATAAGATCTAAAAAAAAATGTTTAGTTGAAAAACCGCTATTTCTTTTGAAAACGTTTTTTTAGAGTATACATGTAACAAACAGAATACTACACTCTAGGCCATAAATGGATCGATCTAGATTAATTACGTCCATTTACAGACTAACTACACTGTGTCCTGCTTTAGATATCAATTACCTTGCACCTCATTGTTTAAAAACGTAACTAAATTAATCGCTAGAATCGCTCGTTAGGTACGTCGTGAAACAACTCGTTGCAAGGTAAATGATCTTTAACGGGCACTCGTGTATTATTCTCTATATAAATCGGATACAAAATCTTTTGACCACGTGCCACCCAACCGTTGTGTAAAGCAACGCAATTCGATGACTAATTCATATAATTTTTATATAATAAACACAATACATTATTAATGAACAAACGACGTACCTCCTGCATTGTACCGTTTACACTTCCCGTTAGTCCGATACTAGAATAGTTTTAATATAATTATCGACTGAGATACAACCAGATTTATCGGACTTCGCGTGTGATATGGCTGTGGGTACGTGGTGTAACTCACAATGCTATGACGTCAAGTCATTGTGTACGTCATAACATTGTTAAAACTCATATCCATTTTCTGTTGGGGGCATATCAATGTTGACATTCAGGTAAGTTAAAATAATACATTGTAACTTCATTTGCTGATCAACTACTATCATAATTTCGTAATAAATCATGCTAATATCGATAGGTCTAATCAGTATCCATTTGCAACGCTGTTTGGAATTTATATAATAGGGATCCAGCTTAAACGTCAATGTAATAGATCTACCACAGTTGATTCATGTTTTGTTAGGATTAGAACAGAATGGGAGGGAGGGGATCGATCACCACCCTGTACGGATCGTAAATAATATTATGTACATGTATGCACCTAACGTTATACAAAGTATGGCACTGGTTTAAATACGAACCTTTTGTTCTATAAAAATACAGTCTTGTTTCTAATAACAGTAAAAAACAATTTAGTGGTAATAATTACAGGCTTGTTTCTAATAACAGTAAAAACAATTTAGTAGTAATAATTATTGTAAAGGGTTAATAGGAATTTATCGATTGTTAGAAAATTGTGATTTCCTAGGAGAAATCTCCTGTACAGAATAAATAGGAGAATAATGAAAACCTTTCAGAATCCTCTCTCTTGCTGAAGCGTTGATAGGTCTGACACACCATCATAATAATTATACCATACATGCATACGCACGCATCTAATGTGAGTGTAACATGTTTCCGACTAATCGAGCCTATTTTATACTACTGTAATACGATTGTACGTAACGTATTTCTAAACTTTGAAATATGATAAATATATCCCATATCACATTCAATAACACAGGGTTTCCTTTTAATAAGACATCTATTTCAATTACCTGGCTCCTATGATAGCAAGCAGCGTCCCTGGCTTCACAAGACCACTCACTTAAAACAAAACAAATACATGTACA
Organism: Melanodrymia aurantiaca; assembly: GCA_032355825.1. Lineage (NCBI taxonomy): Eukaryota > Metazoa > Mollusca > Gastropoda > Neomphalida > Peltospiridae > Melanodrymia > Melanodrymia aurantiaca. Next base: position 7,680 of record JAULBR010083834.1, read on the forward strand.
TTAATGCCCAAATACATTAATACAGCGTGTATTAACACTCTGCGTGACACATACACGTTAACTTACTATACATACATACATTAATCATTATTTTGTTGATTTGTATCATGTGATCTTGCTATAAACAAGTGAGGTTACTATTGCAAAATATGTTAATGTTAATGCATTGCTGTTGATTCGATCCGTCTCCGTGGCGCTGTGGTTAACGCATCGGGATTAAGACTGGTAGGTACTGGGTTCGAATCTCATTCGTGGCATATCAGATTTTTAATCCCAGTACCGACTTCAGCCCAGAGTGAGTGCTCAATGGGAAGGTGTACATCCGCTTACTCCAACCAGTGTCCACAACTGGTTCAACAAAGACTGTGGTATGTACTATCCTGTCTGTGGGGAAGTGCATATAAAAGGTCTACTCTCTCATACTAACAGTATACCGCTGTTCTGGACAGGCTGCCCGAGGCAATCGAGGTATCCACCCAAACCACCCGTCACCTGCGGGTATCATCAGCACCTGTATTCGCCTTCCGTGACATCCCCGTTGCTCCCCATCCCTCCACACCCAGTAAACTGTTGCCGACACGTATGTTATAATATTATTAGTATGCCGTAAATTTAAACAATTATAAGGTATACCTCAATCTGGGAATTCTGTAACCTTCCCACCCCCACACCTACATACACGCTCACACCTGCATACACGCTCACACCTGCTGCACAACTTCATGTACATGTATGTTATACAAATGTATCTAAAATTTCAAGTCTTACCGTTTCGAAGTATCTGTTTCAAATTCACGTCCGACACCGCTGGTTTACAACATTTGTTTTTCTTGGTCTTTACCAACAAGTTGATGTTCTTCCACGACAAACAAATCGGTTCTGTAACTTCCCCAGCTGACCGCACAGACACTCTAGTAGCTAGGTTCGTGCACATGTTTCTGTTCTGCATTTCTATGCACGCGTCTCCGACACTGACAGTTACGTTTTCCAAGTCATTTTGAGTCGCAGCACTGGTGTCAGCCAGGAACCGTTCTTGGTCCTCCGACATTATGCGGGAGGCGAGTGTTGTTTCTGAAATCTGCACAATACGAGCACTACATGATATGAGTTGTATCGTGACACTGAACGCAATTAACAATAGGCAGCGGCGACCGCATTCTTGTCAGCTCTGTAGCGTTTGTGAACTTTAATAATGTGTAAATCGGTTGGCCTAACTTCCGGCGTTAGTTAACATATTATAAAAAAATGCGGCCCAATATAGCCCCGTTATACAATTATGTTGTTCCACTGCATGGGCGGTGTAGCAGAATAAATTAGTATCATTCATTTTGTTGTTCCACTGCATAGGCGGTGTAGCATAACTATTATGGAGGTGATACTCGATGTTTTGGTGAACACTATATTTTAACTAAGTATAATAGGCCTATGCCTAGCTATTAGTATTACAAAATGATGGGTTTTTAACTAGAACAAATAAAACTGTATTTTACTAGATTTCGCTCGTAATTATAGCAATAGCAACTTTGCTAAAATCAATACGCGGTTCACAACTATTCCAATATTCTATACATTCAGAATATAAAATAATGCATGATCAATTACTGACTGCATTAGCTTCAATATTGCTGGGCAACCAGACTGTGTATATATATAAATAACATATATATACAGGTATAAGCACGGAAATAAAGCCGTTTGTATTGTATTGTATTGTATTGTATTGTATTGTATTGTATTGTATTGTCCTACAATACATAGTAGTGTTTCGACAAATAGATTGAAAACAACATTATTATTTTCAACGTGTTTTTGGTATACTATATGGAATAAATATGTAAGATCTTGTTTGTCAGTTCTTTAGAGTATTTAGTTATTAAAAAAAATCTACGTTCGTTCCGTGGATGGCTGAAAATTTTGGCGAGCAAACGAACTCTTTATTACAGCGCAATTGTAAACTCGAAAGCCAGTTTAGTCCAAACCTAGCTATGTTCACATATCCACCAAAGGTTCATGCACCTAATTTCATGAGAAACTCTTTTTTTTTAAAAATAATGTTCCTGTGCAGGACCTTTGAGCGGATTAATCAGGGCCTTTCTCTTAAACAATGTAAAACTAGCTTACTCGATTATAACGAAGTACATGATGAGAATCTGCACCCCGACCCCCCGACCCCCCGCCCCCTCCCACCCCAAAAACTGTTGAAAAGTAAATTGTTTAAAACGTGTATTGGGTGTATTCCAACTACTAAGTATTTGTTTGGACAAGTAGGCCCTACGTGGAATGAAAATAGGATCGTTATTTTTCCACAGTGAACATTTTATATAAGAATTTACACTCCTTGTAGTTACCACGTATAAAATCCTTGGCTTGCGAAGTAGTCCATAATATAAATGAACGTAATAATCGATCTTCAATACTCTGACCTCGTGACCGATATTTAATAATAATCAGCCAGAGGTCAAAGTATTAAAGATCGTCGATCGACTGCTTGCGAGATTCGCTACGTGCATCTTCGCTAGCCAAGGAATTTTTCATCTATTAATAGATTCCATTAACCTGGCGAAGATGATCAGATGGCGACCAGGCGCGGATCCAGGAGTTGTAAATAAAGGAGACTACTCAATGTGCGTGGGCTGGGGAGTGGGTGTTCAGACAAACCTCCCCTCCCCCCGCCTACTGAAGCAAAGTATCCGCTCCACATAAATAACACATGTTTTACAGTGTTGTATATTTAGTCTATAAGGGGAAATGTTCTAGGTTCATATATTAGAAGCCCCACCTCTAGTCCGCTAGGATAATTTTACACTAACAAATATATTAACATAAAATATCAAACAACGATCCCCAGCCTTAGTGCATAAATGTCAAGAACATAATCGATATTTGACGTCTTAGAACAGGCTTGCGTTCAATAGCGCGGGCGTTCTGCTACAGACACAAAACGTTTCGACACCGGTGTTTGCGTGTACATTAAATGAATGTGATGTGATAGTACACAATGCGTACCAGCCAAATTGTTTGTATCGGTAACAGAACGCCCGCGCTATTGAACGAAGGGCAGATGTCACTCAGAATACTATAGACCGCGATTATATCATGTTCTTTATGAACTACCCCTCGAATATAGGTGAAATAATCCTGAAGCGACTTTAAACTTCAAATCATTCATTATGAACTACCCCAGGCTACATCCGCGCCTGCGATCTGTGACAGTTGAACCATTAGTGCTCCGGTCAGTAAGGGGCCAAACTGTCATTACATATGATTATATTTAAACGACGTTCCCATTCCACGGTTTTACTGTTTATAAACATGCTCCTTTCTCTGGCTGCTGGCTTCAGGCTGACCTGCCTATAGTATCGCCTTCTCCCTCGTTTTGCTTGGTTCCGTGTTAGCTAACCCGATCATCTCTTGGCTTGTGGTCAAATAAAGATGGCAGAGCATACCTCTGTACTTCTATGTAAATACTTATAGTGAAAGAAATAAAATAAGAAATTATTAAGTAACAAAGAAACGTACCTGTACCGGTTTCTGTGGTTGTGCGATTTCTAGTTCGATCGATCGCAGGATGCGGCTGAAGCTGTTTATTTATATCATTACTGGGTTGCACACACGTAGAAAATTACGCTGATGGGTTGCATACCAGCAAAACAAATTGTACTTTAAAAATAGAATTACAGTATACTAGTAATAAATTATTTTAGTTTTTCAATTTGTGTGTCTTTTATGAATGTATACATATGCTTTGTTTATATAACAAAAAATACATTCACAAGCGGATAGTCTGTAGTACACGTGTACGCGTATTGGAAAAGCGACACGTTGCTTTAATTATATGTATCGGGCTAGTGAAGTATGCATGGTAAAGACGTTTGTTTTCGTCTACTGTTGGTATTGAACATTTCCTACTTACCAAACATTCTTTCCTACAGTACTTTGTCAGTTATTTTCTTATGTTACTGTTTTTGTAAATAAGAGATTCAGCAAAAATCATGTTCAAAAATTGCTTTGTCAGTTCCAAATAATTATTTGCTGCCTCCGGGATAGAGTGTTTAAACAATACTTAAGATGTTTATCAATTTAAAGTACATGTATATTATGAATTTGGCTGAACTCGTATATTTTAATGTCAACGTGTGTTGGAGAGGATCATTATGTAGCTATGTAGTGCATATAGTGCAAAAAGGTCATAGAACATCCCAAATCATTTATAACCGCGACATTTAACAACCAGAGAACATACTTGTTCAAACCATAGGGCATGGGTGACATTATAGAAGACACAAACAGTTATAAATATATAATACATAAAACAAATTGTGGCTTTCAACTTTAACTATTGTGTGCTGTATCCATAGAGCTAACATAGAGCTGACGTGCTTACCTATTATCCTATGCATGAATCTCCTATAGACTATAGTAGTCAGAGTTGTTTATAAAGGCAATCTGCCAGAAGGATTTTTAAAAACAGGTTTCCTGTGGGTAATTCGAGGCAAAAACATTTCCATGATACAAAAACAATAGTGATCATCTACAAACATTTCTACCAGTTGATTAATTGAATTTTCGCAAAAACGTTTTTTGAAAACGAGAATAGCAAGGGGTTGCACATGCAGTACATTTGCAATAACCGTGCGGGTAATTAGAGAAAGAAATATTTCCACAACATAAACTGTCATTTAACCATCATTTCAGGGATTAAACTTTTTAATATATACAATACGGGTTAATGTATACAATTATGAGTACAATAGGGCTGCAACAGTACACATGTTAATATTATCTAAAATATCGACCACGGACTTCGATTTCACCATCGAAAGTCATGGAAATATATAAACAATTTCCACCACTAGCAATTGAAAATCATTGAATTGGACTTCTATCGCTAATGAACATTCATTTGAAAACAATGCAATTTTACCTTGATGGATACTTTGCACATTATTGCTGTCGCCGTCATTCACTAGCGTTTGACATTGATGTCCAAAATTCCACCAACCCATTAAATGGTCTACCTACTGTTGAGTTTTGTTTCTCGACAGTAATCCTATTATACATTTATTTGGAAATTGTTTGTACAAGGTTCAGTCTTTAAGACCAAACACTTTCAACCACTTTCACTACATGACGTTTAGCAACAATTTTCAAAGACTTTTACACCTTATAGTACGTAGCATTCTAGTAAATATAATAAATGTATGCAATTATGTAGATAAACAAGAACAGTGAGTGTTTTCTCTTTTGTTAATTAACATTACGTGCAGTTTCGTACAGAACAGAACAGAACACTTTCCTTCATCATATGATTATACTTCTCATGCCAAAACGGTGAGTGATTCTTTGCTTATTGCTGTCAACGCCATTCACTAGGTTTGACATTGATGTAAAAAATCCCCCCCACGCATTAAACAGTCTACCTACTGTTGAGTTGTTGCTCAAGAGCCATCCTATTATACTACATTTATTTAGAAATTGTTTGTACAAGGTTCAGTCTTCAAAACCAAACACTTCCAACCACTTTCACTGCATGACGTTTACATACAATTGTCAGACTTTTACACCTTATAGTACGTAGCATTCTAGTTCTAGTAAGTAAATCATGTGTACATGTAAATTAAGCTATAGAGCAGTTTACATCCCTGCAGAGTTTACTTTCAAGTAATTAAAGCATATGAATAATCAGGGGCGGATGCAGGAATTTGGTAAGGGGGGGGGGGGGCTGCTGGAAAAAAGGGGACATAAATAAACATAGGCCCCCTCATGCGCGTTTTCCAGCCATAACCGATACATT
>JAULBR010083845.1:0-13473 GCA_032355825.1 Melanodrymia aurantiaca
TGATTATACGCAAATTAATTGTCTTGTGGCTGGCTCCATTGCTTACGTCACGAGAAATGGTGAGCGATCGTCTTTAACTAACCAAAATGATGAAAAACAATCGTGACGGGCGTGACAAATACCATGAAATACCCCCATTTATGCGAATCCTTCCCCATGTACGGATGTCAGAGGACTTCAGTAGCACGTGGGTCAACCAAACTAAACATGTAACGTAGTTTCACCATCAAAAGAGTTAACAAATAAACGAACATCTTTTATAGGCACAGTCTTGATATTTACATGAAAAATGTACATCATGCGTTCACCACCAATTCAGTGGTCGTTTTGGCATAATAGTTCATGAGTTTAAAACGTATAAAATATAGCATCACTGGAATCAGATTAGCACTTCAAGATGTAGAAAAAACAATGTGGTCCCTCAAAATGGAAAACAAGTATCAACAAATGTTAAGTTCTGTGAACAAAATGACAATCAACAATGTTTCTGACATCACGTTATTGCACTTGTCAATCGCTTAGTGTGCACTTATCAGTTTCTTAGTGTGCACTTATCAGTGTTTCTTAGTGTGCACTTATCAGTTTCTTAGTGTGCACTTATCAGTTTTTCTTAGTGTGCACTTATCAGTTTCTTAGTGTGCACTCATCAGATTCTTAGTGTGCGTGCACATATCAGATTCTTAGTGTGCACTTGTCAGTCGTTTAGTTTGCACTTATCATTTTCTTAGTGTGCACTTATCATTGCCGCTTTGTATACAGTCACAGTTTATGCAAACTTACCGGTCACTTTGTGCGCACATAATAGTCTCACCGTGCGCAACTGTCATAGTAATTCAGTAAACATAAATCTATGCTTAATTATCAATGACGTTACCCACATTCGACATTTATTTATATATATACACACACACAATTATCACTTTAGGCACACTTTAACGTTTTACGGAAAGATGAATTCCTGTCCTTGTTTGTCTGTGCGCACTTACCAAGTCACCAGCCATGACCTGCGCATTGTAACTTTGCGCAGGACACAGTCGTTTTGCGCACGTGTAACACGTGGTATAACGTTCACAGGAATATGTAATGGAGTCACAGACATACAGACAGACATATATTGAGGGACGCACTACTGTCATAATACGGGTATGGTTCGTGTGGGTGACATCACAAGCCCTGGAGTGGCGAGATTCTCAATTCCAGAATAACTGCTGCGAGTCACGGGAGAGAAGGTCATGTGGGGGTTCACTAAAGTCGGGAACTGGAAAGCCGTACTGGCGTTCAGCCTCGGACTGAGCGTGGCCACCGGGCTGAGAGAACTCCAGAAGTGGAGCAACTGAGGAGTGTGCGGTCCAATCATGGGACTCGCCATCAACAAGGGAGTGTGGAGTCCTGGGAATGATGATGTCAGGGTCCTGGCTGTTGGACTCGGAATGGGACCCATCGTTGCTGGCGTCAATGTCGTTGAACCTCCGATCGACATGGCAACCGCGCCGAGTTTTATCGGACAAGGCTTCGGTTTGCTTATGGCCAACGCCGAAGATGGACGAGATGGTGGAGTGATAATGATCTTCGTTTCGTTAGCAGACGACACTTTAGCTTCCATCTTGGGAACCACTAGAGGCCGAGTGAATTCGGACGATGTCTCCGATGTTGCAACGGTCCCCGTGGACCCAGCTGAAGATGTGGGCAACTGCCAGTTCATTGCTTTGTTGGCTGATAATTTAATGCTTTCAATGTTGAATGATGCAAAATGTGGCATAACACGCTGTCCATATTCCTGAGCAAGAGACTCCATTTTAACTTTAAATGGAATCTTGTTCTCCGTTTTTACAATCTCCGGGAAAGACACAAATTTGTAGACGAACTTCTGGCCCATGACTTTTTTGATAATGTTTTTGTCATAGTAGTAGCGCAGAGCACGACTCAGCTTGTCATAGTTCATAGTTTGTTTGTTTTTGCGCATGCCCCACAGTCTGGCCACTTCCTCTGCGTTGACCAGCTTGAACTCGCCCTCGTTGTTAGTCCACTGGATGATGGACAGATGCTGGCGATTGACCAACAGCTCCAGAAGGAATTGCCATAGAGTGATGTTGGAATCCATTGCTGCAAGACAGAAATGATACATCATCATCATAACTTTTAAAATAAAAATATTATTAATGCACAGTTGAAAGTTAAATGTTCATGGTATACAATAAAGGCGTAACGTATTAAAGGCATATTGTCAGAGAAGTTGATTTAATAAATTGTACAAGATATTTAAAATAATTATATACGTTTGATTTGTTTAATCAGTACTTTATACAAACTTGAACATAGTTTTTCTCCATAATCTACTCATTATATTTCAGTAGAAAATATGTCAAGATCATTATTTCCCCGAGGGATATTTTGAGAGCGGTTATATTGAAGGTACCTGTGGATGTCGGTCTGACCAATAAACATGAAAGACATCTTCAGTTCTATAAACGACAAAACATCTATATCGTCTGTGGCTGAAGGCTACGTGTATCAAAGAGGAAAAGGGTTTAAGCCCAAACTAATAATGTAATTGGGAAAACAACTTGGCTTCTACGATAAATCAGAAGTGTGTTTATGAGAAGGCCGACCGGTTTCGCAAAACAGTTGTGACAATAGTAGTACTAACACGTTTGAATCAACATTTCAACCACGTAAACAGTTTAAAGATACTAACATTCAATTAGGCACTAAATATCATGGGCGATACTTGGTGGGGAACAGGTGGGACATGTCCTACCCCACCCACTTTTTGGAGTGGGGGGACTAACGTGCAAATGTCTCCCCCACCCCAACCACGTTTTAGTATAAATAACACATTACCACGCAGTAATGTATTGCATACCATCCATGCGACCAGAATGCACCAAAGACATCTGTTCTGGATGAACAGTGGTTGCTCAACAAAACATTTATCACAAACGGTCCCACACCCCACCACTTTTCTTCAGAAAATAACAATACACAAAGTCTAATAACACTAGTATTGTCAAAGAGCCGTCATACTCAATGGTAATCCGTTGATCGTGGTGACAAGTGTTATTGTATTACACTGTATACACAACTGGTGCGGTGACGTATATGCGTGGTCAGCATTAACATAGTTTGTCTTGTATATAATCAGTCAGCAAGTTCTGGGTTCAGAGAAGATCGATTCCTGGAGAAAACCGTTTCTATTCCTAGCGATGTAAATCTCGTCTAATTGCGATTAACAATGCATTGCTCATGTTGGGGTGACGCTTGGGAAATAGCGTTTGTTGATAAAACTCCATAAAGACGGAAAAGGCTACACGGATGAAGTAATGCGTCAAGATAACACACGTCTGCACGTTGCTGATTGCTATCTAATTACATTAAAGGCACACTACTGAGTTTTAACACGAATGGGACCGTGTGTACAATGTACGCCTCTAATACTGGTTTATGTAACTTATTTCTGGCTAATATAATAGAGCATTTCTTATTAAAATTAACGTTTACGTATGGTACATTATATTGCTTACACTATCAATATAATTATGTATATCCTATGTGTTTCTGGTCATGAGATGGTTATAGTAGGTTAATGCGCACTTTTGTATAAAATAATTTGTATCGTACTAAACTATTGTAGGCAAAAGTCCAAGAACCATATTAAGCATTGGATGAGCATATTATTTGGTAACAGATGTATGGTGGAATCATTTAAGTTCCACCCTAAACTAGTTTTAACTTTCCTTCGTATTAAGCAGCCACCTGTCTTAAAGGGTCACCATAATATTCTACCAAATCATCAATTTTAGTGCATTTTGACCTGTATTAAGCAGCCACCTGTCTTAAGAGGCAACTTTCATTTACTCCCTTAGATACCTGCTTAAGACAGGTTTGACTGTAGTATTATTAGACAGAAGACAGCAGACATAGAGTGGCATGTGCTGATTGCTTATGAGGGGCCATGTCAGACGAAATATGGAATAAGTCAGGTAGGTCACTCCCCAGATTAACCTCCGTGTGTTCCATCCACACCATAAGGTCGCGTGCAGCACAAAGACAAACACCGACACGCAGCCCTCAGATCACGGACAGGCAGCCCTCAGATCACGCACACACTTCCCTCAGATCACGCACACGCTTCACAATACGTGTCAGCCAAAATAGCAATCAGTAAAATAGCACTTTGTGTTTGCCGTATAGTTGTCTTGTCTACAGGGCATGCTTAAGCAGCTGTCTATTCGTGAACTATCTGTACTCTGGTTGTAATTATTTAACATTGCCCACAGCGATTATTAGTCGCTGCGACCGAGATTTACCATCACAGCAAACATGTCCCCTGAATGAAGGATGGGGATATAGATAATTATATCTGTATGTCTTGAGGTCGCTTTCCATCGACTCTACTTCCGTGGATGCTAACAAATTGTATTTGGAATTGGGGCATTTTAAAATTGGATTTGCTTTGAATTCTTAATTTCCGATCGACGTCTGGCATAGCAGGAACCAATGGTTGATAGTAAAGCAATTGCTTGGTAGTAAGTAAAATGGAGAATAAAAGGTTAAACATATTTTACAATAAAAACAACCCCACAAAAAATTATCGTTATACTATGTCAGTTTGTTTATGCAATAATATCATATACCTATGTGTGTTGTTTGATAGTAAGTCAAATGCTCTTTACTAAGTCAAATGGGGGAATACTATAATTTAAAATCCATTTTAATAACATTAATTTGATATTGTGTAAAAGTATGAAATACGAACTATGTTGGTTAGTCTCACGATGCATGTGCTATCCGAATCCACAAACATTTGTCAAACCCCCCAAATTGCCATTTTCACAAACTTTCATACTTTCAATGGTTGGTTATACTTTCAATGGCTACCACTATGTTTTTAAAAGCACAATGTACTCACCTTTCGCTGCAGTTGATTTGGTTGGACTCAGTGCGTTATGTTTGAGCGACGGCTCCGAGCTGTGCAGTGTTGAACCAGCATCGCTGTTCAGAGTCGGTGACTGAGAGCCACGCGAGAAGTCTACAATAGAATCAAACAGAATCAAACACACGAACATCAAAAACGCACTCCTTTATATATGATAAAACAAATTACAAACTTTCTTGGTTTAACGGCACCGCTAGAACACATAATCATTGATGATTAATTAGCGGTTAATGGATGTCAAACGCAAGGTTTTATCAACACTTGGTCAGATAAAGCAAGGGATCTTTTTATGTGCACTTTGCCACTGACATGATAGTACACACCACGACCTTTGATAGACAAGTCGTGGATCACTGGTTAGAACGAGAAATAACCCAATGGGTCCACTGAGGAGGATCGATCCGTTGACCCAAAGAACCTAAGGTGGATGCTCTTGTGATATAAGCAATGCCCCATTCCCTAAAGATATGTTACTTAGGTTTATATTTTGATTCCCGTCTCCGTGGCGCAGTGGTCAACGCATCGGGCTTAAGACTGGTAGGTACTGAGCTCGAATCCCATTAGTGGTATATGGGGTACCGGCTCCAATTCATGTGTAGGTGTACTTGTACTTACACAGACCAGTATCCACAACTGGTTTAACAAAGGCCGTGGTATGAACAGTCCTGTCTGTAGAAACGTGCATATACAAGATCAAGTATACTTATCAAGTGTAACGGGTTTCCTCTATCATACTAACACTAACAGGCGATGCAACTAACTAAACATCACGAATGGCCAGTGGAAACCGTGATATGAAGACAAGATAAACGGCGTCATCGATGAAATGCGTTAATGAAAAGCGGGTCTTAGAATGATTTACAGAAAAAAGCGTGTGTCATACATACACGCGTACGTACAGGTAATCAGTTAGGGAGGACAGGTAAAGATATAAATCTTTGTTTTAAGACTATCATTGGATGACACATAATGGATGTTTACACTTTACAAAAGTCAACACGCATATACAACAAGGCTGGATACAGATAAAACAGCTATAGAAAGAACACAAATGAAGAATCACTCATGATCACAAGTGGGAGACTACCCTGTGGAATTAATATGAGAGAGTATAAAAGAAAACAGAAATAAAAACGAATACCAAAAATAAATGTTGAAAACAGATTTATGGAATTACTGGTATTTAAAAAAATGACCCTGATTTTGCACATGTACAAAATAATTTATATCCGACAAAAATAAATTCGGATTCGGAATAACAATTTACGTGCCTATATCAAGACAAGACATTTTTGTATTAGTTAGTTAGTTATAACTTATTTACGTGCTTAAGGTTCAAGCACGTATGTCCAGCTGACTCGACTGCCTGTCCAGTTTGAAGGGAGATGTATCGGACTATGAGCTATGGTGCATGCGTCGTAATGTTTTCATAAAGTCGGAGTATGCTTTGGTACGTTACGTTTAAAAACGTGCGTGTACGAACGCGACAATGTCCGGTCCAAACTGAATCGAACCGGGACCGGTTTGAAAAACGAAATGGTTAACTGCTTTACATACAAGCTCATATCAGGCTGTCTTGCGTGATCAAATGTCCGTCTTCACCCCACTATCACGTGGTCTATACGGCGTCCCGCGTCCATGTCGACACTCGCGCATACCTTGACATTCCTCGCTCCCAGATGGGGAGAAGATAGCGAGGATGACAACACAAATTATAGTTTCGCGCATAATATCGGTCTTACGTTCAATAGGGCGAGCGTTCTGGTACTGGGACAAAACGTTTTGACACCGATGTTTGCATAGATTCTAACATTAAACAGAGGCGGATCTGGCACTAAATTTTGCGAGTTATAATTTTATTATATATTAATTATAAATGTTTATGTTGGTTTTTAAATTTCTCTTACTAGATGCTTCATTGGGGCCCCTCTAAATGGATTTTCCGGATCCGACACTGTTACATGAATGTGATATGATAGTATACGATCGGTACCGGCCACATAGTTCCAGAGCGCTCGCCCTATTGAACGTAAGGCTGCACAAAATAGAGATAGCCCATTCTTATGTTCAATAGCTCGAGCGTTCTGCTACCGAGACAAAACGTTTTAACACCGATATTTGCATCTACATTAAAGGATTTAAAACCTCTTACCATAAAATGTATTTCCACTTACATTTTTATAAACTATGTATCTTTTAAATGCGATAACATAATTACATAATACTAATAGTTGATTAATTAACATTTATGTCTTAAAAATCGATTCAAAGTGAAAAAGCTTGCTCTGTTCAAAATATGCATATTTTGGACCCGAAGCCCCGCCCACGACGATAGATGCTGATAGTATACGATCGGTACCGGTCACATAGTTCCAGAGCGCTCGCCCTATTGAACGTAAGGCTGCACGCAATAGAGATATATAGCATGGAGGAGTTGAGAAAGCGAAACTGTGTTCAGACCCGTGGGCGACGGGCATTCTCAATTACACCGAGCATGATACATCAGAAAGATAATTATTCCCATGATAAACGAAACATCACATTGGTAAAACCGACTATTTCACCAGGCCATCCGAAAATACTCATGTGTTTCTTGTTCACAAACAGAAAAAAAGACAAGCGTATTTTGAGTTGGTTGGGTTGGGGTCATTTTTGGTGTGCTTCCATCAGCAAACTATTCAAGCATACCTGTCATGGGCACAACCTGTGACTTCGCCAGAGAGTTCTGTCCACGACAGGAGCGTATTTTAGTAGGTAAACAATTAAATTGACTGGCCTCCGTAGCACAGTGGTTAACTCATCGGGCTTGAGATTATTGATAGGTAGGTAGTGGGTTCGAATCCCATTCGTGGCATATTGGATTTTAATCCCAGTACCGGCTCCAACCCATAGTGATTACTCCTCAAGGTTTAATGAGTAGGTGTACTATCACTTACACCGACCAGTGTCCACAACTGGTGTAATAAAGACCGTGGGAATGCATATAAAACATCCCTGGCTGCTTATCAAATAGGAGTAGCGAGTTCCCCTCTCAGACTCATACTTATTAATACCAACTTCCGTCATGGACAGGCAGCCGGACAGCCTGACCATGACAGACGTGCTTGAAAATGATTGGATATAAGCTCGTAAATATGTTATAGCTATAAGTAAGTTGATTTCGAAAATGATAAGACAGAGAGAGTGGCCTGGACCCAAAACAACCATTTAAGGTTGGAGACGATAAAACACTTTTTCCCCCGTTCCGTCCCAAAATGATAAGAATAAACTCACCACCCATATCAGCCGGTACCTTCCAGCTCGACACTTCTCTGTTTGGAAACCGATCAAGCCCAACTGAAAAACAATATATACGGAATTAATATGAGGAAACATCCGATAATACGGTTGTTGGTCACACCGCGCAGGCTTATGGAGGGATTTACAACAGAACGCTTCCCTTTTTTTGGACTAAAGCTGGGAAATCGGGGATCAACCGTCCCTAACCCAGCCAAAGTGCTCGGTATCCGATTAATTCTCCGTAAATACGTATATTCAAGTCTTATTATAATCAGAGAAAACTTGGTGTTACTGAGGGCAATAGGAAAGGACAAGATGCAACTATAGTACGCATCATGCTCTCTCTATATACCGGTACAACCCTTCAGTGTTAAATCCAGCTATAAATAAATACATAAATATTAATAAATATACGTGCCAACAATGACAACAACACGGATTACATCATCTTCAGATCTTATGATCTTCAGTAACCAGCAGAAATGTATCACACGACCTTTGTCAGTGCTATTGCAAAGGCAAAATTGACTTCCGTTTTGAAATCATTAAGACACAAACAAGGGTCTTAATATCATTAATAATATATAGTTTAGCTTTGGTTTACTTTAAGGTGCGTACATCTTGGTTACGGCACTGGAATAATAAATTATAAATTATATATGCTATGCGCATGTATCAGTGTATCAGTTATTCATTTAATCAAGCTCTCTGTGCATTATCACCATCGAGGTTTTTTTGTAGTAATCTGATCTTGCTGCTATGAACCTAAATTCCTGACAACTCGTATGAAGACATTTTTTTCACAGTTGTTTGTCATAAATCATAGAAAGCTGTGCTTGTCAAATGAGTGTGTCGCGGAACGGACTGAAACAGTTCTCATGGGAGCAGAGAATAATATGTACCAGTACCAGCGTCTGTCTGGAAGCAATTATACCAGATCTTCTTTAGCTCAATAAATTGATGTAAATATATCTTCATAATTGCAATGACATAAAGTTTTCAGGCCAATATCATTGTTTGGTTCAGTCATAACCTTTCCAGGTGCATATAATATATTTGTGCACTAGTACATCAATACCAGGGTGCCGCCACACACAGTACCAAGACAAGGTTTTGTATAGCGGTTTTATTTGTAACAAAGGAGCCAATACATCCTTAATTCTTGCAAAATGTCAAATGTGGGTATACTATTCGCACTGTTTACCAATGGGAAAGCTTCTTTTACATGTATCATACTTATTATAGTCATTGGCTGCATGGGATACATTTGGATACATTTACTCGATGCTAGAATACAGGATCTTACAAAGGCGGGGGTGGGGTGGGGAGTGAATTGGAATAATGTTACATGTCTAACTACAGATTAAATAAAGTAAAAAAGCATTGCACAAAATAAAGACTTAAAAATAGATTCGCATTACATTTTTACATAGGCCCGTGGTTGGCAACTTCTATGTACACCACACGCCAGATGATGATGATGATGATGATGATGATGATGATGATGATACTAATGTTGTTGTTACAAGTAGGAGTGATACCGTATATAATGTTTAATACGATGACATGTTGAGATATCGCGAATGCTGAGTTATTATCTACACAATGTAATACTGTAAACCGATATAAATGATTGAAGCTGGCGCCGGTTAACATACCGAGACTCACTGAGTGAAACTTTTCAAAACTGTTCTTGACAATTTGGTCTACTAATATACATCTACTATCTTTATTTAATTTTATTTTTTTTTATCATTTCACGTGTTTTCCCGTGGCTGATCTCAAACTTGCACTTAATGCTTCTCGTATTAATCCATATCTAAAGATAAAATAACATTCAGTGCCAAATGATGACCGAGTGTTAAAGTTTTGTTGAAAGCTGAAAATGGGTGTGATATACTGACACACAGTGAAAACGCAACACAGACTTCAGCGTTATAACTGGTCGACATTTAATTAAAAATGAATAACAATTTTAATGCATGGCTTTTGGTCGTTCCCCGTTTCTATTGACTTTAGTACCTTCAGCATGATAACAGATCGACATTTAATTGACGACTTTTCTACGAAACACGAATATTTATATCCGTGTAATTATTATGATTCTGGTCTGATTGCTACTTTACTCACGATATCTGATGACGTCATGTGAGCTGATGCAGCTACAATACTTATTCTGTTTGTGTAAAACCCTCCTCTACCTCAACCGCACCAACTCCTCTCGTATTTAACATCAAATTAATATTTTCTCTATCTGAGTTCGTCTCATCTCATTGTTCTCGACGAGGTCCATTTTACGTTTATCTCAAAATTAACTGCTCATACCAAGACTATTTCGGAATTGTTTATTTTACGACTGTTGGGAGTATTAGTGAAAATAGTTAGGTCCTGTACGGACGTGGTACGATCTAAAACTGGCGAAACTAAAAACGTCGTGTCAACAGACTGCCACGAGGCGATGTGCAGGTCGCGTGTTAGGGTCGCGCTATGTAATGTATACTAGACCACGTTATGACGAGTTTTATAGGCGTACAACTATAATGTATTTGATTATAAGTGGACAAATTCCGTTTACATCGACCACGATTTAAACATTAATCTGAACGATTAATGAATTATCGTATAGTTATATACATGTACTTAGTTAATAAAATGTAAGTATTTATTAACATTAACAAAAATCCTCTATTAGCAAGAACAAGAGATACAGTTTGTTTGTTTAGCGACACCACTGGAACACATTAATTATTAATCAGCGGTTATTTGGGTGTCAAACGTACGGTTATATTGACACTTAGTCACATAGAAAACCCGAATAACAGTAAAGTATCGTTTATGTGCACTTTCCCAGACAGGATAGCACCCACCACGACCTTTGAACTTTCACGTCCTTGAGAGACCAGTCGTGGACCTTTTAGCAAGACATGTTACACCTTGCATTAGATACGCACGTAATATGGCATCCGTCTTTTAACTAGGAAGTGCGTTATACACTGCGCTATACACACCGACAATGTGTCACAAACACTATATACGCATTTCACGCAATGTAATATACAGCTACTGAGTAAACAGTATACCAGAGGAAATACGGATAATAGTTTAATAACCCTATAGGGGCTACCACAAAATTTTATTTGTTCACCTTCAGACATTTAGGTAATTCCATTAATGTTTTTATTCTTAAAGTAAAGTAATAATTATGGCATAATGGAGCAGCCTTGGTGAACTCCAACAGTAAAGTTTGTTTTATTTAACGACGCCACTATAGCAACACATCGATTATACATCAGCGGTTATTCGACGTCAGACGCATGGGTATATTGACACATGGCCACAGAGGAAGACCCGCTGTCGTCGCTTCATGGGCTACTCTTACCGAAAAACAGCAAAGGGGGTATTTTATGTGCACTATCCCATAGATAGGATATCACACACCACGGAATTTGATAAACCAGACGTGGGTCACTGGTTGAACTCGAACAGATGATCCAATTCATTGGATGGTGCATCACATCTGTCTAACTAACGAACATAGATAACCACGTACAGTATACAGTAGTTCGTCACATGTGAATTGTTTTTAATTCAGTATGTAACATGCTGCAGCAAATATGCATGTAACACGATGCGGCCAATGTCAGCTTCATTATAGACTCCCCAAGTAGAATTCTAGACATTTGACAAAAACAAATCAGGGCTCAAATAAAATAAAACAAATTTGTGTGTGGAAAATTGGTAAAAAACCCGTAGCTTATCCAACTTCTCCAGTGTGAAGCTGGATACTTCAAGGAGAGCCCTGGAAGTAATGTAACCAAACCGTATGCATGTGATATACAAACTAAACAACATATTGATATAATAATTTATGTAAGATTAGTATATGTGATGATAAAGTTTGTTTAATGACACCAATGGAACACATTGATTAGATTTCAGCGGATATTGGATATCAAACTCACAGTTCTATGAATACTTGCTCACAGAGAAAACTCGCTGTCGAATAACAGCAAGGGATCTTTTATGTACACGTTGCCAGACAGAATGGCACACACCACGGCCTTTGCTATACCAGTCGTGGAAAATAACCCAACGGGTCCCCTGAGGAGGATCGATCCTTCGACCCATCGAACCTCAGGTGGCCTCAATTGTACTGATCTACGTTCCTGGCTAAGAGAGATCAGTAGCATACACATGTCATCATCTGTCAACACACGGAAACTCAATAATGTTATTGTAATTTACCTGAGAGGTGACAAGAAAGACGCAGATAATCCAGATTAACCCTTTCACCGGCAGATCCAGTTTTTACCGTACGCATGTTTTCTATGAACACCAATCCAAGCATAGGTTGAAATTTGAAGATATCCTGTTTCGGACGCGACTACTGGTACACACATTCAACAATACTCCATGAATAAATCTTGTTACTTTGACACACACACTGACACGTCAATTAATACTCAGTATAGGACTCGCTAATACGGCATTGTAATGTCTTCCCATGGTGTATGTCTTTCTATGAGATCTGATGCTCTATACATGCTCTACAAGGGATACCCATAGAAACGACTGGAGCAAGAAGACTTTGAACAGATAATAATTGTAGCCGAACTCAATTACACAAAAACATGAGCAGGACAGAAACACATCACATGTTGTTCACTAGCAGACGCGTGCGTGTGTGGTCTCATACAACATTAAAAAAAAACCGAAACCAAGTCGATGTTTATCCCCGACCCAGGCATGGAATGTGCAACCCCATACCATAGGCGGCAGACGAACGAATCGAGATAAGGCACTGTGTAACTAACTGCAAGAGTTCGACTAACTGTGTGGCGTTCTCTGGAACGAAATTACGACACGTATGGTGTGAAACGTCCAAACTCAGCGAAGGAGGAGGGATGCTGGATGTGTGTTATTAAACTCCTTTCACGATCCCACAGTGACCTTTTTTCGAGGGGAATGGCCGATTAACTTTCCATTCCTTAAACATACTGGAGGTTATTATTACCATAGAATGTCACTAATGCATTTTTTTAAAATGACCTATTTTTTTATACCTAAGGTTCCATTTTATGTGCAGTATCATGTGAGCACCAATGGAAGTGACAGAAGGCGATTTAGAGCAGAGAGCGAGAGCGAGAGAGAGGAGAGAGAGAGAGAGAGAGAAAGAAAGAGAGGGGAGATATGTAGAGAGAGAGAGATAGAGAGAGAGAAGAGAGAGAGGGGGAAGAGAGATATATAGATAGAGAGAG
>JAULBR010083856.1:0-13470 GCA_032355825.1 Melanodrymia aurantiaca
CGGGAGCGAGCAAGCTTCATTCTGTCAAGCCAGTCTTGGGAGAGTGGCAGTCCTCCTACAGACACGGCAGGAGGGATTAGGTTGTCTTGTGTCGTTCTAGTATTGGTCATACACATTTGACACATGTATTTATTTTGATCAGTGTCGATGTACATTGACAGTGTGTCACAATTTGGTGGAGTGTAGTCATCTACAGCCGGTTAGAGATAATATATTTAGATTCCAGCCACAACTGATTTTAAAGTTTCTTAGAGAAACTAATTTTTTTCCAAGTTTTAAAACTAAAATCTGTGATATATTACTATCTACTACAATATAGCTACACTATACACTATTACTTTTAAACTTTACAATAATTATATGATTTATATACCAGCTCTACACACTGATTTGTGTTCGTTTATACCATATGTTGACACCTAATAGCCGATGCCGTTTTTTCGTGCTGGGGTGTCGTTAAACAAATATATAATAATAATAATAGTCTCTGTAGATTTGTTGCTGTACGAATCGTCTAAATACTGTACTGTTTGTGTGATTATATACATTGTAACTATATACACATGTATACGCAGTTTATGCTAATGCAGAAAAGCATGAGTAATTTAATTGTAAGTTATTATTAATATTGACATAATAATATTATTATGTCAATAACAATAATAACTTACATATGATGTGTTATATTGTTTTGCATTGAATATATACATACATGTATATTCATTATCATTATTTATACTGAAAACAAATGGGCATTATCCCAATATGAATTCTATATATTGGAGAATATTGTAGTAAATATTTTTTACTAATTGCATTTTGCTTTATTTGGGAATATTTGGCGTGAATACAATTTTGATCACTGAACCGCTTTTTAAAGATGCAGACTTATTTACTTCTTCGAAAACGGTGCATTTAGTGCCTAACCATAAATAGTACTACCATTGTATGTCTCCAAGTTTCATTATATTATTCGAATAAATATAAATGTTTTGTTGCATTTTCAGGTTGAACTTCTCGCAGATATGTTTGCATCTAACATTAAATGAATGTGATATGATAGTACACGATCGGTACCAGTCAAATTGTTTGTGTCGGTAGCAAAACGCTCGCGCTATTGAACGCAAGACTGGAGTATGATTCATCATTACAAGTTTTACCATATGCACAGAGATGGACGTGAAAGGAAACCACGGAGGACAACCCATATTGATGTTTTTGTCAGAACAGGATCACCTCTTGTTACGACCTCCATGGCGGTATGGTGGAATCCGTCAATAATCCTCGCCAGGATCTAATCACAGTTACGACGTGTGCAACATTGGTAATGCACAGTGAAACTTAATAAGTTTTGATTTTATCAGGTTGGCTGTTCAAAATTCACGACAGAATGTGAAAGTAAATTAAGTTGAACCAGATGTCATCACGCAACACTCGTTACGAAACAGAAACGGAATTAATCTGTCTCCACTTGTAACAAAGTGTAATCGCCTAAATAACAAGTAATAAGATTTTAAGATTATCGAGGAAACTATTGATGTTCTATGGGAAACTTTAATTAAATTTATATACGTTGTATATACACAACTATTACTTAATTCTTTTAATAAACGTACTGACCTAGTAGGTCATAGACATTTTCTATCGCTAGCACAGAGTGGTTAATGGTAGGCCATGCATATAATGCATACAGGCAAGGTGAGTGTCAAATGTTTTTCTATGCCAACCTTGATACTATTTTGATTTCTTTATATTTTTAAGAAACCTAAATTGTTATAGTAGCGTAAAGTGTAAAAAAACCCAGTCCAAGGACCATACTAAGCTACAACAAACGCATTGGTATTTACATATATTTATAGTGTAGGTAATATCATTTAAGTAAATGTTAACTTTAATAACTAAAAAGCCAGAAATATTTTGGGAATAGCATTTTATGCGCACGTAGGGTGAAATCTTAATATGGTCCTTGCATTTTATTATCGTAGACACATTTAAAGTTCACATTAAGATATATGTACTTAGACTATAACATTTTGAATGACCAAAACACATTGAATAGGCAGATATAAAGCAGACCATAATTATTAACTTTAGTAATTAAAATGCTCTATTAGCGGGGAAATGTTATAGTAACATTAAGTTGACAAATACGGTAACATTTGCTTGAATCTCTGCAATCTCTTTAAAACATCTTTGACCAGACTTCTTTATTGTCGCAACACTGTCATCAGTAATTCGTCGCGTACTAATTGTATAAGTAAACCGTCACACAATTGGTGTAGTGTCTTGTGTCAGACATATTTAAAGACAGCAATTCGATTCGCACCCTTAGAACAATGATGACTATCCGCAGTTTCATTTTAAAGGTCGTAGTGGAGTGATTACAGTGGATGAACGACAGGCAGTCCTGTTTCTCGTTCTCCAACAAATCAATAGCCGTTTGGAAGATAGATCGGCTAGGGGTAAGTTAATATCGGTGAATCGAATTAAGACGACGAATACATGGTCACAGTCACAATCGTATCACCGGACAAAAGAGTTTAAGAGGTATGTTGCGAAAGTAATGACATGATGTGTCATGATTCATTCGCCGTCAATCTAGTTTGTTATCGCCTTCCAAATGTAAGTTTAAAGAGGTAACGGTTTTTGTTACTGTTAAAGGTACATCCCCGTACGTGCGCATCTTATGCTACATGTATTTGTAACATGTTTCTGGCCCATGGAGCATTTTCTATTAAATAAACATTTACTTGCATCATATTTCTTCTAAGATACTTTAGGGCATATTCGTTATATGCTGGTTTGAAGCAGCCCCATTTCCTTCTGGCTCAAATGTTGTTTCGTCAGGGTTATACCGTCCATGGACTGGTAAAAACGTTTAAAAATGGACATTACGACAAAGTCGACATGGGATGCACTAACGAATCGCAGCCAAAGCAGTGATGATACCATGTGCTCTACTAACAAGAAACATGCTACAACTAGTATTAGATGCGCACGTCGTACGGTGACATCCGTCTTATAACTCGGAGGTGTGCCTTTAATGCCTTTAAAAGATAAAAAATAGAAACCTTTTTGTTTCTCAAGATACTTCGTTTTCAGCTATTCCATCTCAGCCGATTGATGTAGCATAATTATTTATTGAACGGTGAAAATACTTATTCTCCATCATACACACGGCAGTCTATGGTATCAAGTGGGCTAATAATCTGAAGAGCGTTTTTTATCATACTGACAATCATTGCATTGTGAATTCATTGGGAACTGCTATGAAATAATGATCGTCCTGTGATAAAAAAAAAATTAAAAAAACATCTGAATAAATATTTTATTTTGTGTAAAAAGCATTCTGCCACACAAGATTTGTTGATTTTGCGAGATCTTGTCATTATCGTTTTATGTTTCGCGTGGCTTTTTTTGGGGAGTTTTGATGAGGTTAGTGATTTGATATGCAAAGACTTCTTTGATGACACTTCAATGAGTTTGTTGGGTTTTTCAAAACTAAAAGCGGATCAATACCGGCAATGTAATGAGGTTATTTTCAGAGCTGGAAATACAGAAGAAAGTTCCTTAACGATTGTTGGAAGATATATTTTAGTTGCTCACTTTCAATTGAATTCAGATGACTTTTTTATTTAAACTAGCTTTTAATTCAAAAGAAATGTGTTCCCTGATTTACAAAACGAAGTCATTGAGTTACACTCGTGCTAGAAAGACCGTGATAACCAGATTACGTGAGATTTGTGGAGATGCAAATGTGGTTTTACATTCGTTAACGACAGGAGGTTCGCCAATGTTTGCTAAGTCTGCTGGTAAAGGTACACTCCCGAGTTTGAAGATGTATAGTTCCTGGCTAATAGAGTATTTCATATTATTAAATTCTAACATTTACTTACATCTATGAAGTGTGTACGATAAAATGTGTTACTGATAATTCTGCAGGTTTATGCTGTTTTCATTCTGAACCTGAAATGCATACAATAGATGAGTCAATGCTGTTAGGCCGATACGTCAAAGATGGTGCTATAGGCTTATATGTCCAAGATGCTGTTAAAGATGCATTTATGCCTATACCAACACCCGTCTAATGTTTCGACATTAGAGATTCCTATAAGGCTCTACAAATTGATGTTGAAAAACGGTCCGCATTCAGCAAGCAATAACGTTGTTGGCGTTGTTGTAGTAAATATTGTATTTGTGTTTTGTAATAGCCAATTATTTTAAACTACTGAAACCCGACAAGACCAGTTTAAACATAGCACAAGGTTAATAGTTTTATTGCATTTTTAGACACGAGTCTCACGAAATTATATCTTTTGAGTTAGCATGAGAAACCCCATGGTTATATATTTTCAAAGCGAGATGTCTTGCGCTTGTAGTTCATGTTTAAACTGTTCCGTAATCTATGTTCTTGCTGGCAGGTTGACTGTAATCAAACAGACGCAATTTATGCATGCTATTCCCGTTTCCTTTTATCTAAACGATAAAACCATTAAAATATCCAAATGCACATGATTGTCTGCAAAAGGCAGAGTCCAAGAGATAACACGACAAAGTTTAAATGGGATGTACTTAAGAATTGCTCGCGAAAGGTGAGAGTATCCTCAGACCTGCCCCACCACATCTTCGCTAGCCAAGGTGTACGATTCTGTCTATTAATATACTCTGGTTTACACCTTGGCAGAGTTAGATGAAATTCCAGTAGCGGAAGTGGTCTATTATAATTGGGTTCATGCAGATTATGCTTGAGCAAATTATAGATTTGATTGTACGTTCAACGTTTTTTTCGTCCATCTTGGACAGAGCTTTTGTTATCGATTCGTAAGCTTTTGTTGGCGGAGTAAGTCCCAAGTGATGGGGGTGCTTGGAGATGGGTGCAATCAATAGCCTTAAAGCAAAAGTTTGTTTTATTTAATGACGCCACTAGAAACGCATCGACTATAAATCTGTGGTTATTGGACGTCAGACGCATGGTTATATTGACACATGGTCTGAGGAAACCCGCTGTCGCCTCTTCATGGACTACTCTTACCGAGAAACAGCAAGGGGTCTTTTATGTGCACTATCCCATAGTCAGAATAGCACACAACACGGATTTTGATAAACAAGACGTGTTTAACTGGCTGGAACGGAAAATAGCCCATATCGTCTTAAAGCCGCAGGTTCTAGTTTTTAAAAGGATTCTACTGGAGATGCAGGATATGATCTACTTTAGCAAACACATGGAGCCGATTTCATATCTCTAGGTTTCGTAGCACTGGGTTATGTCAAAACCTAGGTTTAACACTGATTTACAACAAATGCTGAAAAACTACACATAGACCCACAAATCAATACAACTGTAAACGAAGGTTAAACTAAGGTTATTGAAAACCAGACAAGTGAAATGCACAGTGGAGACCACGGTTTAAACCAGGTGTAACCCATATATAGGTTTACAAAATCCACCGATAACCCAGATATATGAAATCGGCCCATGGTGCTCGCACTGTTTAAACAGTCGTGTATACCGTTATATAAATACATTATGAAAACATTAATCATAGCGTGCGTTAAAGTCGCTGGTTTGATTAAAAGAGGGATTCGATGCCATCGGCGGTGAAGAATATCGTTTTTCTCAAATACATTTTTAAAAGAAATATTTGTATTCATATCAGCCTTGCGTTCAATAGGGTGAGCGCTCGCGAACAATTTGACTGGTATTAATCGTATGCTATCATATCTCATTCATTTAATGTTGGATGAAAAACACCGGTGTAGCGAGAGACCGCGAGCGCTCGCCCTATTGAACGCAAGGCACGTCCCGTTTATATAGCCTTTGCCGACACCCATGAAAGTAATGGTAAGAATTTTCGTTTTTCTCCAACACATAATGTCATCAGTAGTATATATGCGTATACCATGACAATAATGATATTATTTGATCATTTTGATAAGTTTCCTATATGTTAACACTCTGGTGCGCGTTATTGTGGTATTCCTCTTAAACTAGAATTGGCGGTTTCATTTAGCATGAACTAAATAACGTTACACCGGGAAAAGAAATTGGTTGAATGATTAGAGCTTCCAGACCATTACTTTCTTTTCACAACATCGTTCGGATGTACTTAAACAAATGCTTTTGCCGGTAATATACAATCAAGCCTTTGTATTTCTATATATAAAATTGTTGACGAATACGCATGTACTGCTGTTGAAAAATAGTGGGCGGCTGGCTTGCCTTCAATATTGGATTCATCGACAGTTCTATTGAATCACCGCTTAAGCGAATTAGGTTGTGCCAAATTGCATGGACGCAAAGGAAGTTTAAGTATTAACTAAAGCGATAATATATAATCTCGTGTAGATACGAAGTTAATGTTTTCTCGTGTCGTTATCATTTGATGATGCCGCGGTATTCAACGAGATAAACATGTTATTTGAAAAATGCAATATAGACATTATTTATTTAAAGCCACAATGTCTAATACATTTAAGACGAATGCCACTGTACTGTGCTTGCGAAGCTAATGCTATTTGTAAAATAATTTTAAGCTTTTTATTATCATATTTAACATTTATTTGCACCTTATTGCTTATAATAATCAATATAATGTTACAAATAGCATCATCTGCGCAAGCAAAGTGGCAGTATTTAAAAAAACTAGGAAATATGCCTTTAAGGACCATGGTTCGAGTTTTAAGAGATGTTACATAATATTATTTTAACAAAGCCGTGCCGGTATACATGCATAATCTAAAGGGTAAAACAACAACATGGCCAAATCCGTATCTCTGCTCAAGGCAAAGTCTAAGGGATATTAGTACAAAGTCGAGGTGGCATGTACTCACAAATCACAGCCAATGCAGTGATGATACCTGCCCTTCGTTCAATAGCGCGGGCGTTCTGCTACCGATACAAACAATTTCACTGGTACGCATCGTGTACTATCACATCACATTCATTTAATGTAGATGCAAACACCGGTGGCATCCGCCGGAAGGACAGTCATAATTATTATTTATTTGCTGTCTTCATCGAAACCATATAAAGTTGGTAAAAGGTTAAAGTAGGATACTCTTACTGTTTAAATAGTGATGGTACCATTTGTTTACAAACGACTATTTAGCCTACACAATTTACCGGCATTCCTCTTTAACTCGAACTAGCGGTTTTAAGAACTGTCATTTATCTGAACATCCAGTGATCAATTTAATTGTCCTTCCAATGAAAACGTATTATTGAATCTAAGCTTTACAGTACGTACCATTTATCAGTACCATTCCCTTAAAACATCTGTCCATTTTCTCCGTTCCTTGCGTACGGTGAGCTTATTTGGTGCGACATTAGACGTGGCTACATTAAGATTGCGACATTGGACAGCAGCCCTACGTTCAAATAGGGCGAGCGCTCTGGAACTATGTGACTGGTACCGATCGTGTACTATCATATCAAATTATTTTAACGTTATATGCAAACAGCGCTGTCAAAACATTTTGTAATTGTAGTAGAACGCTCGCCCTATTGAACGTAAGGCGGATCTTCATGTAGACCTCACGTCTAATGTCGTTGGTGCGACATTAGATCTCCCGAACAATGTTGCATGTTAGTTCGACACTAGATCTCCCTACTAAAGTTGCATGCTATATGTGATATTATTAGAATCTATCAGCGTTGTGATGTATAGATAGGGAAATTCCAACCCGAGGGAGAAAATGTTTTTTTATGTGAAAGCCGAGCTTTAGCGAGGCCTTTACAAAAACATTTTCTCCCGAAGGTTGGAATTGTCCTATCTATATCGAACACAATGGTGCTTGATTCTTTTTCTTGCTTACTGCAACGGCAAAACAACTGAACTGTCTGTCCATTATTACTCAAATCATAAACACTTAGCCTAAAAACTAAATTAATCATACGCTCAAACTGTATTGTGAATAAATTTGCATAAACACAAAAAGTTACTAATTTCTGAAATATAAATTGGAAAATGTTATAACATTATACATACAAAAAGATTAAACTTGAATTGACAAACGAACAAACAGTCAACACTATAACAAAATGACAAGTAGTACCGTAACTTCGGTAACTGACGTATGTAGATATCGTCTAGACCCGTGGGTCTGGACAGATTTATCTAGCACCTATTAAAATCTGGATGATTCAATCCAGTGGGCAAGAATAGAGGTTTCTACAAACTATATATAAACAGTGGCTTCAACGACGAGGATTGAAGGAGATCACAGGCACTCAATTACAGCGACATTGTCACATTCATCCAATATGCTTAGAGATGGTTATTCGTGGACTCGTTCCGTGTTAAATTAGCTTACACTGTCATCGTGTATTGTAAGTGATGAGTATTTGCGAACACAGAATAAACGATGGCACTTGATTTAAGCATACGTGAGTCTTCCAGGCACTCTTGGCCTAGCCTGATTGACAGGCTGGCAGAAACCAGATTCGGTTAGGGTCATCGCGATATTATTTGCACTCATTCCAGCTAAGCCTTTACGTTCAACCAATCGTATTCCATTATAACTGTAGAAAATAAATCGTCAAGAATTTCTGAGATTGAGTTGATGGATGACCTAGCACCACAACACCATGTCCTGTTTTTTTCCAATACTGTCCTAGTTAGTTAATTAGTTAGTTAGTTAGTTATAACTTATTTACGTGCTTATCTCCAATTGAGGTTCAAGCACGAATGGCAAGGTCACGCAGTCCAGCTGCCACGACTACCTGTCCAGGACAGACGTTAGCGTTAGTATGATAGAGAAACCAGCTATTCCGAATTGAAAAGTAGCAAAGGATCTTTTATATCCACTTTCCCACAAACAGGACTGTACATATCATGGCCTTTGTTGAACCAGTTGTGGACACTGGTCGATGTAAGTGGAAGTACCCCTACCCACTGAGCCTTGCGGAGCACTCACTCTGGGTTGGAGTCGATACTGGGATTAAAAGTCCAATATGCCACGAATGGGATTCGAACCCAGTACCTACCAACCTGAAATCCGAAGCGTTAACCACTATACAACGGAGGCAAGTGCAGCGATGTGCCAATAACCATTAGCCAAGCATGTAGGGTTAACTCTAATACAGCTATCAACTGATGGTTAAATGTTATGCAGTCAGTATAGTTCATGGTGTTATATTTATTTAGTATTGGTCATTCTCACCTATCTTGGATGAAATCTAAACGACAAAACATTGACATGGCCATGCGCGCATCTCTGTTCACGACAGAATCGAAGGGATATTGCGACAAAGTAGAGATGGCATGTAGGCTACTTACGAAAGTCTAACGAAAATGATGTTAGCGGTTTTCATATCACGCAGTGGATACTGAAAACATGCATTAATACCTAACATTTCTGTTGGACATGCTACGGGCAAGACAGCACGAGAATCACAGAAACATCTCATTAACCTAATTAACTTTGTTTGAAGAGAAATCAAATATTGTAATCATAAATTTGCTCTCAGACACGTCCATGGTGTTAACGTGGCTAGTTAAAGAGATTTGTATGCGGTTTATTGGCTGTGTTAATAGCACACTTCCTCCCCAGTGTAACCGCATCTGGCTTGTAAGTCAATAATACAAGATGTCACAACGCCAGGCGTATTCAACTTTCCAGTCCAGTGTCCCACGCTAATAACAATGCATCCATTTTATACCGTAAATCACCACAGTTGTACTACCGCTAGTCGTGTTGGAAAGAGTAATATCACTTTATTACACTATAGCGTTGCAACAAACCTCTATTCTAATTCAACAAGTTTATAATACTAAATCTGATTGGATCAGCCCTACAATTTGCGACGGTATACCCTGCGATATACTGCCTCAAATTTTCAATAAGCATAAATCAATTAAACAAAATGCTATTTGTAACATAATTGTGTCTGGATAACAGGGCATTTTTTTTTAAGAATTAAAAGTAAGATTTACTTATAATATCAATATAATTTACGTATATCCAATATGGTCCTTGGACTTTTGCCTACAATAATTTAGTAAGATACGAATTATTTGAGGCAAACTGAAAAATACACATTAATTAAGCACTACAACCATTTGAGTGACCAGAAACACGTATAGGATATACGTTTAGTGATATTATATGCAATATGATACAAGTAAATATGCAATACAATTTTTTTTTTCGTTTTCAAAACATTTAAAGGGGTTTTGCAAGCTTCTGTGTTAAATTTGTTTTGTATAGATGATTCTACCTACATAAAACAAACAAACGTTCTTACCTGTATGGGCGAGTCAGTAAAATGATAACGTCGTAATAGAGACGTCAAAGCATTGTTGACGTCATAGTTACGTTTCGGAAACAGTTACTATTATATCGCAATTACGGAAAGTATCGAACTACCCATAATTTTGTACTAGAATTCTGCGTATCCAATGCGTTTGTAATAGCTTAATAGGGTCGTTGGACTTTTGCCTACAATAATTTAGTACGTACTAAATTATGTTAGACAAACGAACACATTAAGCTACTATAACAATTTGGATGTCGAGAAACACCAATAATATTAGTTGCTCAAGGACGGTGGCATTCGTCTTAAAACTAGGCATTGTGTCTTTACTGTTGACCAACTTCTCAGGCTTTTACATGCTTGAGTAGCACATTGTACGGCACACGTAGATCTTCCGTGTATTGATTGCGCGATTGCTAAACGGAGCATAGTTAAGTGCGAATGACCATGATCCGATTTCTTTATAATGATCTAACTACACATCATTATGTAGCATTGATCACACTTGTGTAATTTACGACATCATAAATCAAAGTAATTTTACCCCAACATCCTCTACGTGAAGGCAACAAGACGTTAACAGGAACAGATTTGTCCTATAATCAATTTGGAACCACTTATCTTACATATCAGGTGCGGGGAAGAGCGGATGGGGAGGGGGGTTGAAGGTGGACGAAGGTCTTTTGTGAAAAAAATGGAGAACATTTAGTTTTTGTAGTTATATATTATTTATTTGTAAACGCAACCGAATATTTAGGTTTCCTGCAATAATATGTATATCCAATACATTTATTGTAGCTTAGAATGGTCTTTGGACTTCTGTATGCAATATGTTACGTAAAGTAAATGACGTCATGAAAGGCGTGTTTGATATATGACAGGCTGGTTTTGGATTTGGTGTGTATTAGGTAGTCCAGAGCAAATTGTATGTATCAGCGGGCAGCTTAATGTAACCTCGTATATAGCATTTAAAACTCCGCGGTTCCACACACTCGATAGAAAATCACGCAAATTCACCAGACAGGTTAATATAAACCTTTTACTGGACAAAATACGTCGTATATTGAGACACGTATCTCCTAAATAACACCGATCGATGACAGCAAATGGGAGTTTTTCATCATAGCACTTTTGTCGCGACGGATTTCTGCGAGAAGAAAATTTATACTTTTCTGGGCAACACAGTATTGGTAACGAGATTGAAACTGAACGTGTTACCATAGGGAGTAATTTCACATGTCTTTGATTGTTATAGAGATTAGGAATGCGCCAGGGAAACGGTTACACGTGCTAAGCAATTGGAGAAAAAAAATACAGACTTGTCTAAATGATGCCTTCAAAATTGGTTGTCTACTCATTAAGTCCGAAGTTCAATATTCTTCTTTCGTTTCCTGCCAGACACAAAATATTAAAAAGGAAAAAAGAAAACCTTTTCAATTTAGCTGAGCATTTTTGTATAAATATCCCATTTTGAAAGCGGCGAAAGCACTCTATTTGAATAATATGATATTGTTTAGCTAGTGAGGCGAGATCGGACATTTCGACTGTTTGGCAATTTATCTCAATTGTAACGGCTATACCTGTTACAGCGGGATGTATTTCATCGCTTTTTAAGATTTATTCATGGCAACTTAAATCAAATGAAAAATTAGCGTGATGTTTACAGGCATACATAATCCGTTACGTAATGCCTCGGCAATTTGTCAAATAAAATAGGAACAAACGATCATATTAAATGATTCGCGGTTAGAGACCATAATACTGTACTGGCCGTGCTAATTATCTCAAATAAAACAAGTCACTTCTGATATACAATATACACTGTACATTGTATATGTAATTTACTAATTAAAGGCTCTCTCCCTATAGTTTTAAAATGGATGACATGCTATTTGTAATTTTAGTTCATTTGGTACCACTTTAGCAAGTAGTCTTGCTTGAAACATGTATGGGGGTATACCTGCTAAAATTAGTCGGTGATTTTGTTCGAGAATGGGCGCTAACAAAAAACCATTCGGTTACCTCAGAAATGAGCTGTATACAGTTATATTTCCTTGGCTTAGTTTTATGTGTTAGTTCTTGTAGTACATAGTTGTGTTTATGATGCACAGGTTGATTGAAAAGTTGCTAATAGCAGTTTTAAGAACATATGCTTGTAACATTGTCGGTTATGGAATGATATTTAGTATTATGAACCTTACGGATACATGGCACGGTTAGCCATTGCATACTCTTTTGCATATAGGTGTCATTCGTCTTTAGATGTCGAATAATCGAGTGACTTTGACCATAATATGCCCGTGTAAATAATGGGTATGCAGCCTCGTTTGCGACACAGCTATAAACACACCTTTAATTTTAAGTTGTTCATAAAAGTGAAAATATATCAAGTCATAAGTCTTAAAACTAGGCAGTGTCCCTTTAATGATGGCATAATGAACTTACTCTCACAATTGGCGTTATGCATAGTCAACAAAGGAATACTGATTCTCATGTATGAAAGATCAAATATTACAAATAACTATTTGAAAATTGATTACAATTGAAAATAAATAATTATCTCTGTATTCAGCTGAAATTCAATTTCCTTCTCTTGACTATTTTATTTATTATTTTTTGCCATTTCCAAAAAGCGTTCAGAAAGGAATTTGGTTATATTCTTCGTCAGATGTTATTCCGTTAGTTTAAATTGACTTGGATTAATTAGGTTTCCCTGACTTCCTGCAATGGCGTCTTGGAGAGATGATGGTACATAAGGAATGTTGTCCCCAGGGATACCTACGCTAAATTGGCCTGTCCCTGAACTTGAAAACATATGCCGTGACACGTGCGAACTTTAATGCTAATTCGCTAACAGCAAGTACAAGATTTCCGGCAACTGTCTTGATAACATATGGCTTTAGGTTATTAACGTAGATGAGCCAGAAAGCTCACTTGTGTTCAGGTTACCACTCACATGTATGCATACTGTACATATATCCGTACATGATTATGTACTAACGGTCTTGCGTACACTTACAAGGAGAGCTAGTGCTTGTGTATGAGAGGCAGAGAGCTATAGAGTGAGAGATATAGAGATATAGAGAGCGATAAAAGAGGTGGGAGGGGAGAGTGACAGAGAGAGAGAGAGAGAGAGAGAGAGAGAGAGAGAGAGAGAGAGAGAGAGAGAGAGAGAGAGCGGGGGGGGGGGGGGGGGGGGGGGGGGCGGGCGGGCG
>JAULBR010083867.1:0-13465 GCA_032355825.1 Melanodrymia aurantiaca
ACGTAAGCTTAAGTTTTTGTAGAATTCTTAAGACACCCCAGAAGAAAACTTAAGACTTAAGTCAAAAACGTCCAAAAAGTATGTCTAGGTTTTGTTATTTCTCAGAACTGAAATCACAATCTTAGAGACTTAAGTTTTTTCTTAGGCTTAAGTCTTATTTCTGACTTAAGTCGCTTGATAAATACCGCCCCAGGACTCAAACCTCAACATTGTCTTGTAAAACACGTGACCAACTGCTCATGTATATATGACATTGTTTACATCTCATTACAAACACTAACTAAAGGTAATCATCTCAAAGATCTAACCTTGACATTTATACTTAATTCTGATGTTCTGTCGTTAATACATTGAAACCTATAATCTGATTATTGTTACATGTACTATTTTTTCATAGTGGTTGGATGATGATGGTTGCTCTATTTGGAACATTTGGGGTGCTGATGGCTCTTCTGTGGAAACGGAATGTAACTCCAACAAACTACATTCTTCTTGGAGTCTTTGTGAGTAGAATATTAGATTGTTATCTACTAGTCAGATAAAAAGTTATGTACTGCCTGCTATAGGACCAGCCGACCATAGATTTTTTGAGGTGGAGGTTGGGATTTCCTTTTTTTATTCCAATGTCGTATAACTACCAGTACCGTAAAATTAGGAATACATGTTGAACTGGCCTACGGCAATGGCCATTATTGGCATGGTTGAGTTCGGGCACTGTGTATAATACCTCAATATCAACTATTTTGACTGGCTGTTCTGTTATACTTTGTCCAAGCAACTACTTGTTGAGACCATGTTATATAACCATTTATTGTTTTACAAAATCATGACTTGTAATTCTAATCTTACATGAAAGGTCCTTAACAAACATTAGCAAAAATCACATTTACTATCCTAATCTCAGATAAGAAATATAGAAAAATGTGCAAAATTGTGTCCATGAATGTTATTTGTTAAAAAACATGTATCGATGAGAAGGGTTTGCCTGTGAAATATTTTGATAACATTAGCATAATTATATTCGATGTTGCTGTCAGAGATAATGGTGACTTCATCCAGAAGTAGTGGAATTTTTTTGCACATGTATACTCCACATGCATTTGATTATCAAGCAATTTCTTTTTCTTGTAATAGACAACAACAAATTATTCTTCTATTTTGTTTTTATTTCCCATTCCAACCAGTGATCCATCACTACTCTATCAAAGGCTGTGGTGTGTGCTATTCTGCCTGTAGGAAAGTACACATAAAATATCCCGTGCTGTTAATTAAAGAAGAATAGCCTATGCGGTGGCAGCGGATTTCGTCTATGACCAAGTGTCGACATAACCGTGCATTTGACATCCAATAACCACTGCTTAATAATCAGTGTTCCAGTGGTTTTGTTAAACAAACTATCTTTTTTATCTATTTTGTTTGTTTCAGACATTAATGGAAGCGTACTCTGTTGGTGTAGTTGGTGAGTTCCCTATTTATATTTTATTTACTATTTTTAATTATAGTTTTACTTGTAAACTTAATCCATCTAGCACTAACAAAATTATCAACAGTTATTGTCTGAAAGTATCTATTGGCACAGACTGCTTGGAGCACCACCATCATTATTCTGATATATGCACGTAAATAATGTATAACTATTAATTTTCAAGTTTCTAAACATTTTCATTATATCAATGTACAGTCAAACCTGCTTGAGCAGCCACCTGTCTTAAAGGGCCACCATAATATTCTACCAAATCATCAATGTTGGTGCATTATGACCTGTATTAAGCAGCCACCTGTCATAAGAGGCCACTTTTTGTGATTGTATACCAAATGGTTAGAACTACAGATTTAAGCTTTTCATGTTGTTTGTTTGCAGTTACGTTTTATAACGTGAGTTCAGTTATTGAAGCGTTTGTCTTGACATTGGGAGTTACCGTAGCCTTGACGGTTTATACACTTCAGAGTAAACGAGATTTCAGCGCTTGGGGGGCTGGGTAAGTTTTTACAAGTACATGTATTATTGCATTTTACCTATCAGCAATTGTATTTTTAAGAATTTTGGAAATGATTTAGAGCTACAACAAAATTCTGGATTTATATGAAATCATTGGATCAAAGAAAAGTAGCATAAAAGTTCTATAGATTAGTTTAGGAGAATATAACAGTAAAGGAAGCGAAATAGGAGCAAAAATAGCTAATTTTTGTTTGTGTTTGATTTCTACCAGTTCTCTGGTATTTTTTGGTATTTTTGCAACCGAAACCAGTTTTAGATGATGACATTGACCTTTAATTCTCTTCCTTATCAAATTAGAAAATTATTTGAACTTCTTCCGGATATTATAGAACTTATATCAAATTTCAGGATAAATAACGTTTTTCTTATATAATTTGTTAAAAACATGAGTACTAAATACATAATCTTGCATTGTGGCTTTAATATGCAAAAAAGCAGTATGGGCTGAATGAAATGACCAAAAACTAGATGTTGACAATGGGCTTCTTCTAAAGCCATGCGTTAAAATGACTTGTGCTTCACATCCAATTGCGGATGAGTATTACTATTAATCAATGTACTCCAGTGGTGTCTTTAAATAAACTTTTTAACTTTCAGGCTCTTTTCCGTTCTGTGGATATTAATCCTTGCTGGACTATTACAGGTAAGTAGATAATTTCATTTTAAAATGTTATGTTATGTTAGTGTCAACTTGGGTATCAAAGAGAAAAATCATCACTAGCCGATTAATAATCGTCGTTTTGTTTTGTGTACAGGATCAAATTACCAATGTATATTTAAATACTTTTTTTAATGTAAATGACTCTCGAAGGTGGGACAAGGGCAATCATTGCAAATGTAATCTTTTATCTTGTGGAATTGTAATTAACAGTGCTTGACACTTTTGAAAAAGCCACTAAACAACATAGTAATAAAACCAAAATTCCCACTAACTACATATCAACATTCTATTAGCCAATGCAGAAGATTTGTTGAATTATGATTTTTATCAAAAGTCTTTCAAATGTGCAATTAATGTTACAAGTTATCTTTTATATACTAATCAATAGAGTGCACATAATTATTTCCTTTTTGGTTACAGCAGGGTGAAATTTGTGTTTTAAAATGTTTACCGGATGGAAAATGGAGGAGCAACTACTAGAATTTGATTAGCACTTTTATACAATGGGCAATAGTATTGCATTGCGATCGCATGATTTTGCATTGCTGTTTGCGATGCGAACCCACCCGGTCATTTTGCCGCCTGTATGGATACTGAAGATATGTGTGAACTTTTCCTTCTATTTACACTTGCTGCCGTCTTCCATCACTATTATTATGTTGTTTTGTTATTGCAGCTGTTTTTCCCCAGTGTCTTGATGGACAAGATGATTGCAATTGGAGGTGCTGGTCTCTTCTCTATGTTCATCATCTTCGACACACACATGATGATGCACAAGCTTTCTCCCGAGGAATACATTCTGGCTTCAATCAACCTGTATCTCGATATTCTCAATCTCTTTCTCTTTATTCTGAGAGCTCTCGGAGACCGCAAATAACATTGAGGAATAGTTTCTGTATAAACAGGTTATTTAATATATACCTACAGGGTATGCACTTGGGATATTTTTTGACTGGCCAATCGGGCCACTCACAGCAATACTTTGACTCGTCCGTACAACTTTTGAACGGCCCGTGACCAAATTTTGTTTTAAAAAAACCTTACTTAAATTTCACTTTAAATTTTCGATTGCCACACGGGCGACACGTGATAAGATTTAGACTTGCCCGAGGCTATTTTGAGTTTCCATGGGCAACCGTAAAGTGTACACCCTGCACCTATGTTGCTTTTAAGCAAGTATTGAGATATTTTGCTCAGCAGTTATGGTTACAAATATATATATATAGAGAATACAGCAAGAATGTGTTATAGAGATCGTTTATCTCACAATGAATGGTTTTCTAACATTTAAGAACCGAAAGCGAGTTACCGGTAGATAATATGTATCTACCGGTAACTCGCTTTCGGAAAACACGAGTTAGATAAACAATCTCTAACGGGCATAAGTGTAGTGTTATATTTCTTAATTCAACAAATTATATGAACATTTATAACTATATATTCTGTGTAAAGTAGGAGTCAAGCGATATGCTACATGTATGTCATAGATAAATTGAATAGAGAAATTAGCAGTCAAAACTATTGGCATCATGGGGCAGTCATACAGAGAAAATGCTGATTACTTGGGTCATTTCTGCGGAGAAGTGTTAAATTGCCAAACAACAATGTTCTTGTACACAAAGTGTTTAAAAAATGTATATGCCTGTATGTTATTCTAAGATGGGGGAAAGAATATTTTACATGTAACTTGCCTACTTACTTACCCATTTTCAGAACGATCGGTTCACTCCAGACGATAATTACCGTAGACGACCCATGTATATAGTACCCCATTTACCTGACACACTTTCACATTAGAGGTATATAATTATAACCTTTGGCAGTGATTTCATGTTGTAAAGAGTAGTTTATTAGTATATTCATGATCGATACCAGTAAATATTTGTGGAGTGTTTGATATTTTTTACCAACATGAATTATCTGCATTTAACTTGGCCTTTGTAGTGCTATTGGCTTCTCTAGGGTTATTGTTATTCTCTGAGGATTATGCCCATTTTACAAGATAATTCTAAAATCTGTTCGATCTTTAATTAAGAAAACATATTTCTGGTAATTTTAAACTACCCCAGTAATGATTTTAATTGATTCAGATGAATGTTCTATGTGATTGTGCTCCATAACAATTTTCTCACTCTTATTGGATCTTATTTACTTTATAATCAGTTTTTGTAAACATTTACTTGATACACCAACTGCATTGATTTGCACATAAATGAATTTTAGGACTAGGTTTCCAGTATATTACTTGTATTATTAATAATGATAATAATAATCATATAATTATCTTTGATTATTGCAGAGGTTAAAATACCTATCATATGTGTCTGTAATATAGATACAATATTGCAAATATTTTCATGCATTAATTGTAATTATAAGTTTGTGGTTATCAGGGTAATGGCTACATATAATTGAAAGAACACTAGAAAAACAAATCGTGTAATCTTCGACACCAATGTACAGTACTGTATTCACCTTGATAATTTATAACCACTTCTAGTGTTCCTTTTCAATGACACTGTTCACCACAAACCAGAATGATGTGTTGTATTATATGTGTATAGCTACGTTTACACAAAATGAAAAGTTGTTTTTTCTGTATAAACAAAATGTTGTTTTGTAAAAAAAAAAGCCAGATACATGTATTTTTAAAACTGTATTAACGGCATAGTTGCCAGATTCTTTAAAAACTGTCTTGTATGTGTAATCGCAAATCTGGCAGAAACTTTTTTTGGCCACGCAAATGTATGTCACACTTATTGTTAACATTTTTATTTCCGGTTTTCTGCCGATTTTGGCTAGAAGACAAAAGAAAATTGCTTATGCACAGTAAAATAACAGTAAGCATTTGTAGTTGCATCGTCACCATATCATTGGCCAACTTTTGGTATTTTTATAAACACTAGTAAATTCAAGTTGTTGCAACTCTGAGAAAAGCTAGTTTTTACATCTTGTGTAGATGTAGCTTTGGTGTGAGGTTTATGTGCGTCGTTCTTGGGAATTAATGTAAAAGTGTTATCTATACATGTGCAAAATGTAATAAATTCTGTTATTTGTTTGATTTTGTTCAATTCTATTTATCAAATTGGTTTTCTTGCAGTAGATTCAAATACCAAACAATTCAAGATAGAATGTATCACAACAACTTTGTAGAATACCATATTTAAAAAATATTTATTTGCTGTAATTTGGTGATTAATTTAAAAGTTTAGAATCATTGGTTTCTTTAGTCCAACACGTTACGTTTTCAGTGGTATTTGCACAATGTTCAGCTTTATCTAAATCAGAGTCTAAGGACAACCCAGTACAAAATGAGGACAGGTTTGGCTCAGCACACGCTCCACTGTTCTTGCATGTCTGTTCAGAGTGTGCGTCAGTAGGTTTAAGTTCTGTGTAATCACAAACTTTCAAAACGGTTTCATCACAAGTTATTTTTTTCTCGTCATCTGATTCATTATCTTCAGTCTCTGAATATTCGTCATCACTTTCTGAACCTTCGCTGTCTGTGTCTGTGCTTTGATCATCACTTTGTGTGTCTGTACTATCATCGTCGCTGTCTTTCACGTGATTGTGATTAGTAATCGAGAGATTTGAGACGGTACTCGTCAACTTGTGAACCACATCTTCCTCTTTAACCATCTCTGCTGCAGTTTCAAGTTCGTCAAGAGAAAATCTGACATCTCTTTTTTCTATTTTCATCTGAAAGATATGAACCAATCAGAATAGTTACATAGAAGACAACATTGTTAAATTTCATCATCCAGTAGTTTGGTGTAAAAAAAGCTAAAAAGAGATTGTAAATATACCTAGGCATTGTAAATATATCTAAGATGAAACACTAATTTCTTAGAAATGCAAAGAAGATGCCTGTCAATTATTCTAAAAAAGAAGTATGGACAAACACAACAGCTGTTCTGTGCCATTGCAACTAATGTGGCAATATTAACGATGGAAAATAAAAGTATAAACAAATTCCCACATTTTATAATTTAATTGGCATCGTCATATAACTATTTGGATGGGTGGTTATATAAATTACTGTACACATTATTCTAGATGCAATATGTATACCAAAACTACTTTGACACTAAGATAGATAATGTTCCAACCACATAATATAATACATACCTCTTCTAAATCTGTTGCTAGCGATTTCAATTTGTCTTCACTAAAAATAAGAAAACAGATTACAAGAAACTTGTTAATCTCTTATGTTTGCACATTTTTGCCACTATATTCATTTTAAGTTAATTTGAAAATATACAAACAAGACATCCAGGTACATCATAAAAATATGTCATAAGATATTTAAATTCCTTGTTTGTGCCAATATATTATGACCCCATGTATTATTGTTAAAACAGTTTTATATTGCTAGTACATATAAATTATAATTGAACAGAAACCTGCCTCGTGTTCAATAGCGCGAGTGCTCTGGAACTATGCGACTGGTACCGATCGTGTACTATCGTATCGCATTTATTTAACGTAGATGCAAATACCAGTGTCAAAACGTTTTGTCTCGGTAGCAGAATGCTCGCCCTATTGAACGTAGGCCTGTAGTTAACATGGTGCTGTAAAGAGGAATCCAGTCCACAGCACTTACATATGGCACGTCATAAGAATTCCCACTAAGGAACTGTTCAGGAATCCAGTTCAGATCACTTGCATATAACATCAGTCACTAGACGGAATTCCTGCGAAGGAACTGTTCAGGAATCGTGCACAAACCTGACGTTAACATGGTGCCGTTAAGGAATCCAGTTCAGATCACTTGTATATAACATCAGTCACACGACAGAATTCCCACTAAGGAACTGTTCAGGAATCCTGCACAAACCTGACGTTAACATGGTGACATTAAGGAATCCAGTTCAGATCACTTGCATGTGACATCAGTCACACAACAGAATTCCCGCATTGTTCAGGAATCTGCATACAACTCACCTTGCAGACTGAATCCAGATGCAGTAGTCGGTGATGTAGAGGTCATTTAGAATATAGCGTTGGTCGGTGTCCATCAGGGTCGTCTGAGTCTCCAGCAAACACTTCAATAGTTGACGTCTGCCTGAATTAAACACCAACAACATCGTGAGAACAGATAATATGGAATATTAGTATATAGCCATGCAGAATTTTTCATACATTAGTGTCTAATATTTACCATTATTTATCGCCT
Source organism: Melanodrymia aurantiaca (assembly GCA_032355825.1). Taxonomy (NCBI): domain Eukaryota; kingdom Metazoa; phylum Mollusca; class Gastropoda; order Neomphalida; family Peltospiridae; genus Melanodrymia; species Melanodrymia aurantiaca. The sequence goes on from JAULBR010083867.1 coordinate 7,840, forward strand.
TTGAAACTTGAAATGTAAATTAGATTATGTCTAACCAAGTTTGAATAGTATAAAATATGAAAGAGGAAAACAACATTTTGAGTATCTTATATTTATTTGCTATGATGCAAATAAATTGGGTCTTTTCACATCCAGGGAATATAAAAAATCTAAATGTTATTAAATGATTGTTTTTGTATAGGTCTAGTAATCATATTGGCCTTGGACTAAACTCAAAATTAGAGTTGGTGATTATATTGTCCCGCAGTTTGCTGTGTTGGTTGGCTGCATTACCTCAAGCCAATGTATCAAGCTTAAATAATACAAGTTTTATTACCAAGGAGGAAGATGCATATTGTATCATCGAGAACAGTATTGACAAGTTCCCAGTGTCGATACAGAGGATAGCTGAGAGATCTTCGAAAACACGTCACAAGTACATCTTTAACAGATGAGAATACCTAAAACATAAACACATATTATAAGTGTTGGTATTCTAAAATAATGCATTAAAAAAAAAAGTTTTAAATGAAAAACCATTTGGTATTTAATCATTTTAGGATGTCCGACAACACTATTTCAGCCACATACGATTTGCCACTAATTACACAGTTTAAATAATATTTCAGTCAGTCATGTACAACCCATTCATGTCCATTACATGTACATGTCATCGCATGTGGATGTGTGAGAAAGCATACATTTTAAAGGGAAACAAATATATTGTTCTTGCTTGATGATCTTATTAATCCAAAGATCTATCTGAGAAGACTTACAATTCTAACCATTATCTGAGAAGCGTATGCGTTATATATCATAAAGCTGTATCTGATAAAAAATCTTATGCCCTAAAATAATGAGCATGTGTAGAATATAGTATGCCTTGCAGTGATAAGCACAATCGGTGAACACCCAACACATCTATGTCTAACGAAATCATTTATATATTGCATACCTCCAGCCAAGATAGAGTGGCACTGAGCTTGCAAATGGTCCATCCTGCCTCCACCTGAAATACACAAAACCATCAGTAAGATCAACTTAAAAACAATTATTTTAGCTCAAGGAGGACAACTCGTCTTGTATGTTTCAGTATTATAAAAATTCATTAAAGAAGATACTTTTAGGAGAAAATACAGTCAAGAGAAACGGTTTCACTGTAGGCCTACTTACATTGCTTTCTCCTTCTGTGATTCGATGGTTGTAGCAATAAGCAAACATGATGTCTACAAGACCTAGGTACACTGATGGAAGATCATTCTTTTCAATCATATCTGAACATGATGCTAAGGATCAGTATGACAAATAAAATAACAAACTTTCATCCTGTAGTAAAGCAAATACTGTCAAACCCTGTATTAAGCAGTCACCCAAGGAAAGAAATTGAGTGGTCTCTAAAATGGGTGGCTGCTTAAAACAGATAATATTGAACTTAGAGATAATTCAAAAGAACCTAAAAATGACCTCTGAAGATAGGTGGCTGCTTTATAAGAATGGCCACTTGTGTAAGTTTGACCAATGTTCATTTATTACTGATTGCAATGAATATAGCCCTTTTTGGCATGCCTGCCAAGAGTAGAGAGGGAATATTACTACATAAAGGATACATGTTCTTTTGTTTATAGATTAATTACCATTCAATTTTACAACATTCACCTTTCATACTTTCATTTGGCACTAATGTTTCAAAGTTTTTAACACATTTATAGATTTTTTTCCTTTATATTTTTGAAGAAAGTAGACCAAGAATAATGAAATTATTTGCAGTGCAGCTAGGATTCAACAAGTCATTCTATATCAAATAGTATATACCGGTACCAACTGTGCCAACTTTGTGCTATAAAGGATACATTCCTTGTTGGAGAGATTTTTCATTTTTTCTTTTTCACCTTCTGTAAATATTACTGAAAAACAACAACAGAAAGAAATGTCCAATGTAAAATTCATGATTTGACTGTAATCATTGAACTGAATTGATTGGTTTTTAACGACATCCCAACACGGAAAAAGACAGGCTATTGGATGTCCAAATATGGTATATACAATATAAAAAGAAAAGAATAAAAATCAATGTATAGAGTTGATATAAAAATAATCTGTTGAAATCTACAACTACCCGCCTTGGACACAGCCTTGGCATTAACTTTATGGCAGACCGTGCCCAAGCTGGGGATGCTTGAACCGTTCGTGGATAAAAAGCACTTAAATATTTTTACTTCACTTCATCTACAAACATTTACTATTGTTACTTACCAACATCTTCTTTACATACACCTTGTTTAAGTCTTTCCCACGCTTCTCTCCAAGGCGGTTTGTAGAACAAAATACTTGGAATTAAATCATTTTCATGCAAATCTGCCCTGCAAGATAATAACATCATCAAAATCATATTTAATTGTTTTTGCAGCCTGTAAGCTTACATGTATAGTTCTTAACAATATTATTAGAAAAGAGTGAGATAACGTTTTCAAATCACACTGGTCTCTCAAGGAATCATGTTTACCAGGATGGCAGGCAAACTGAGCAAAGACCCAGGATCATGTGACTAAAAAAGATCAAGTGTGTTTAACAACACCACTGGAATAGATTGATTATTAATCAGCAGCTATTGAATGTCAAATGCACGGTTATATCGACACTTAGTCACGGAAGAACATGCTGCTGCCACATAGGTTTTTGTTACTCAATAACAGCAAGTGATCTTTAATGTGCACTTTCCAACAGAAAGGATAGCACACACCGCTGCCTTTGATATACTCATACATGTATGTATTAAATTTGCTTATTAAATTATCAGAAAGTATATGTTCAATGAATATTTTATGTTGCATATATAATTGAACTAAATTTCACTTGAGAAAGTACTTACAAATAATAATTTTCATCAAACTGTTCATCTTCGTGTAGTCTGCGCTGCAGTGATCTGTCCTCCACTGATACAGCATCAGGATTCTTCAGATCAATCAGTTCACAAAACTCAGCCTTCGTAGAAAAATGATAAAAACAAAGATAAAGTTTGAGTGCTCTGCAACCTCAAAGGGTAGGTGTACTTCTACTTACACCGACCAGTGTTCACAACTGGCTTAACAAAGGCTGTTGTATGTACAGTCATGTCTGTAGGTAAGTGCATATAAAAGATTCCTTGCTACTTATCAAAAGTAGCAGGTGTCCTCTATCATACTAAAACTAACTCCTGTCCTGGCATGCAGTTGAGGCAGCGGGACTGTGTAATGATGACGGATGTGCTTGTAACTTAATTGGATATTAACATGTATATAAGTTATAACTAACGACGTATGTTTGTAAAATAAGAAAATAGTCAAGTACAAGTGTTACTAACTTACCTGCAGTTTGGTAAACACGCCAGACCTGAGATTACCAAAACCATATTTTGGTGCTGCTGGAGAAATAATTTCATCTTTCATTAGTGTCTGTTCAACATACCAGTCAACATCATCATCATCATCATTTGCTTCAACCGCAGCATCACCCAGGCGGTCTACCTCAGGTTCTACAACAATAAACATCAATAGTTCTAAATATTTAAGTAACAAAACGTTACAAGTAAACCGAATATACATTTAGACACACAAAATTGGATTTCCTTGGGATTTATGCAAAATTTTAAAAACCTATATACATATTGTTGGTAAGTTTAAATTTCCACGACAGTTACAATGTACATTCTACATTCATTACAGTTTGTCATGCAGAATACTGTAAAATGGGTACCGGGTATGTAAACTTTGGTATTTTTCACGTTTGTAATTTAAATGCAAAAATTACAATCACTCGAATAAATACAATGTATAAGCAACAACATTCATTAAAAAAAAACAACGGGTTATGCCCAAAATTGTTGTCTTTGCAATCCTAAAATTACATATTGTGTTTGTTGTTTTTTGAAAATCGAATAAATTTAAGACCGATTTTATATTAGCCATTTTAAACTATGTACACTGCAATGCACACACAAATATGTAGATGCATTTAACTCACTCAGAGATATAAGTGATCAATATCATACCAAGAACTTCAATAGTTGGCAGCTTGGCTGAAGTACTGCCTTTTGGAGCAAGAAGTTTAGTCAGCATATCCAGCCCTTCAAACCATTCTCCTTGTGTCTCCTTGGCAACCACAACAGTAAACGTACCTACAGATATATATATATCTAATTTGTAACATCATCAAATGAAACATTTTGAAATATATACCGAGTCAAAACAAAGTATGTCCTATGTATATAATAGCAGAAACAACGAAGCCGTAAAAAAGACTAACCCGTAATCAATCTTGTTTTAACCGTGTGCAGATTGAGTTAATTTTTGCATGATCTTGCCGGTGATTTTATGATATATCCAATTAAAAAAATATATATATCACGCATCCCATATCATTTACAGGTATCAATCATTTTTGATGTCCATGAATTTACTAACTAACTGGAAGAAGAAGCCTGCATAGGCATTTCAGTTTCACTCTAATGTAAAAGCTTGTCAAGGAATAAAACTCTGATGAAAAATCTTGTCAGGTAAATGGATGAATATAATTATATGCTTTGGCTTGTGAAGATGTAAAGTTATAAGAGACTAAACATAGATGTATAAATAACGTACCTTTTTCTGCATCATAAGTTGCCGTTTCATGTCCATCCTCAACTATTTGACCTGGAAGACAAAGCCTGCAAGAAACAAATCAACCAAGTTATAATAGTTTGACCTTATACGAATACCTAAATGTATTCTACAGAACTTCCACATTTACAAAGTATTAATTGAATTTAAAACAAGAAAAAAGTAGCAATGCAATTTTTTTTTAAATAAAAGTTTAAAAAGGCAATTTGTAAGTGTATAGTTTCCTTATAAATTATAATACAAAAAGATATAGCTGGTTAATTTAATGACACCAGGTCGAAGGATCTATCCTCCTTAGGGTACCCGATTGGTTATTTCCTGTTCCAACCAGAGATCAACGACTAGTCTATCAAAGGCCATGGTGTGTGCTATCCTGTCTGTGGGAAAGTGCACATAAAAGATACCCTTGCTGTTATTCGAAGAAGAGTAACCTACATTGCATGTGGCGGCATTAGGTTTCCTCTGTGAGTGACCAAGTGTCATCCAATAACTGCCAATAACTGCTGATTAAGCGTACATCTACTGAGTACCTACCTTAAGAAATATGGCTTGGAGTAAAACTTAAAGTCTGTTCCTTCAATAAATATTTCTGTCTCCGAAACCTACAAGTATAAATGACAGAAATCATCACTGTTTTGTCTAGCAAACATGTTCAATACACAGTGTAGGACTTTTTCTTAAATTAAAAAAAATGTTATCTTTTTTCTCGATGTTAAACGAAACTAAAGTCATCTACGAAAAACATACTACAAAAGTTGTGGCATGAAGTATAGGTACTGGATTCGAATCCTTAAGGTCATGAGAATGAAAGTTATAGAATTGCGTCCACTGCCCGCATGCCATGAAAGGTACTGCCGAAATGTTTTATTATTTACAATTTTTTTCATTATTTGCACAAAAAAGGCACTTATTAAATAATGATAATGTCTACGAGGTCCTTTGCGCCAAAACCGCCATAAATTCTGTACTGTAGCCCATGTCCAGTACCATCAATCCGGATTTAAAAGTTGGGG